>MU262163.1:32500-76303 GCA_020310875.1 Ceratopteris richardii | reverse complement strand
CCTAAGATGTGTATATTTTTTGTGAGAAAAGGAAAAATCTTAGGCCATATAGTATCCAAGAATGGTATTTCTACTTATGAGGAGAAAACAAGAGTTATAGTTGAGATTGCCCAGACCAACAATAGTAAAAGAGATACAGCATTTATGGACCATTGTGCGTATTACAAAAGATTTGTGTTCATAATTATGCCATAGTTGCTAAACCACTATATGCCTTAATCACAAAATTTGAATAGAATGATGAGCGTGAAGAAGACTTTAAAAATTTGGAAAAATGTTAAGTCAACACCAATATTAAAACCTCCAAACTAGGATAAAAATTTTTCATGTTCATGTGGATGCTCCTAACTTTGCATTGGGATGCTTTTAGCTCAACTAGTTGAGGATACAAAATTGGACTTTCCCATTGCTTACACAAGTAGGAAACTTAACCAAGCTAAGAAGAATTACACAACCACTGAAAGGGAGGGATTAGGCATGGTTTATGTAGTCAAGAAATTGAGACATTATCTTTTGGAAAATAAGTTTAAATTCTTTGTAGATCATCAGGCCTTATTGTTCTTGGTAAATAAGCCTCATAATATAGGAAGATGTTCTTGTTGTTGATGGAGTTTTATTTTGAAGTGTTAGGTGAAACAAGGAAGAAATTCTTACATGGGCTAATAACATAGTTCCAATTTTGAGTTTGGGAATCCAATTTAGGAAAGAAGATATGAGGAGAGAGATAATCCAAAGCAAAAACTATATTTTTATCTGTCCTCATTTGAACTACCTTTATTCATTGGGGGTGTTTTTTAATTGCATACAGGACAAGGAACATAGAAGGTACTTGGAGAATGCACATCACTCTAAAGTTTAGCCCATGCATACAAGTCTCCAACCCTAATAAATTTATACAAATTTATACAGATTAGGAGTGCATTGGCCTGTCAAAAGAGAGATGTACATTCCTTTGTTGAAAATTTTAATGTTTGTCAAGAAAATCAAATGGTAGAGAATGCAAATTTGTTCATAATACAAAAGAATCCTTTATGGAGTAAAGACAATAGTAAAGTGCTTGGAAAGAAATAAAGATCAAGAAATAATGATTTCCATGATCAAATAATGAAACTAGAGTGTAAGGATTATTCATTTATAGGGGAAAAATTGTATAAAAGGGGAAAGGATGGATATTTGAGAATATGCATTGATGAAGATGAATATGTAAGAATTCTCCAATTAGCACATGCTAGGGCAACATCAAGACGCTTTTCTGCTGAAAGAACTACACAATTTATCATATATGCTCAACTATGGTGGCCAAATTTACATCAATATGCAAAGATATTTTTGCGAAGATGTGATATTTGTCAAAGAAAAAAAATCCAATAAAAAGAGATGACATGACTCTTAGACTTGTTGATATATTTAGGTAGTGATGTGTGTGAACACACTAGGACCGCCGGGGCACTTCTTTTCCTCTTTAGGAGGTTTTTTACCCCCAGCTTGTATATACGCCTATTGCCCTAATGGGCTACTTATCTTTGTACATTCTCTAGTATACGTTCAGTATTGTGTGTTGTGCTCCAAGCTTCTTCTTCTTCCTTGTGTTGTTCGCGTGCTTCCGTAGACATCTAACTCTAACAATTGGTATCAGAGCAAGTTGTCGCTTCATCTAGGGCGTCATCGACACTCCTCTAGTTGCAGTCTCAGAATCGCATGAATTTTGGTGAGCATACTAAGCGTGTTTTCGAGATAAAAACAGCTTTTTTGTCTGGTGTCGAAATCGCGATCTGAGCTTGTTTCGGCCTCCAAACGCATTATCGTAGCGCTTGTACAGGATATTTTGTCTTTTTGTGTCAAAGGTATATACCAGTTTTGTGTTCGCCATTATAAGCGTCTTGAAGTTTTCTACAGGATTCACACAATTCGTCTAGGTAGTTCTGTTCAACTTTTTGAGATACAATCAATTTTCTACATCAGGTATTTTAGTCACCAGCCATGGCTGAAAGCAGTGATGTATTTCGTATGTTGGCTGTTGAGGATAAGTTGGATGGTACCAACTACATGTTGTGGGCTTATATGATGCCACATGTATTGGTTGGAAAAGGACTGTGGAACATTGTACAAGGTTTTGGAAAACATCCTATCACACCTGCAACTGTTACAACTATAGGTACTAAAGCTGATGTAGAAGGTGGTCGAGATGATGATATTCTGCATATTCCTATTGGTGCTACGGGTTTCTGTTACACCTACTGCAGAGCAAATTCCTTCGGATGGCAGAGATGCCCATGCACTTGCATTGATAGCTTTTTCTGTCAAACATGCCATTATTCCTCACATACGCTCTTGCAGAAGAGCTAAGGATGCTTGGGATACACTTACCACATTGTACCAAGCTAGGAATGAGGCTCGTGTTGCTTACCTCCGAAAACAGTTGCAGAGTGAGCACATGAATGAAGGTGATTCTATGGACAATTTTCTAACAAAGATCAAAGACTTGAACGAACATTTGATTTCTAGTGATGAGGCTATACCAGATAGCTCGCTTGTGCAGACCATTCTGAATAGTCCTTCCTAATTCATATCAGAGTTTTGCTTCTTCTCTTCGGTTGACGATGAAAGGCAATCCAAATGCCTTGTCATTTGAGGAGTTAGTCTCTGTTTTGTCGTAGGAGGATCAGTCCAAGCAGAAGAGGTCCATTATGCGTGTTGTAGATCAAGCTTTCCTGGCTAATTAGAAGGGCAAAGGAAAATGGAGCTCTTCAAATAGTAAGTAGAAATATGCTAATTCTGCACAATCGAAGAGGAAAGAGAAAGATGATAAGAAATCAGAAAAGCAAAAATTGTTTTGCAAGTACTGTAAAGGAAATGATCATATCATAAAGAACTATCCAAAACTGGTTGCTAAAGAGGCAAAGAAGAAAGAGGATGGAATGGTTGTTGCAGAGGCCTCTACACCAAAAATCCAGTCTGCTAATCTTGTGCAGGAAGAAGATGGGCGTTTACTACTATTTGCAGTTTTGACCCATCTTCTCATGAGCAGTGCATGTCTGTAGTAGACTTAGATGTTTGGTACCTTGACAGTGGGGCGACCAAACATATTACCTCGCAACGCACTTTCTTCTCTTCAATCAAGCATACCCCTATAGGGAATACTGTTACATGTGTCAACAACTCCTCTTATCCTGTTATGGGAGTTGGTAAGATCATTTTGACTATTGCTGATGGTAGTTCTTTCAGCTTGTCAGATGATTTGAAGATATGTACTGAATAGGTGTCCCATCTAAAGCATTGCAGTCTATACTCCATATGAGGCTTGGCATGATCGCAAGCCATCTGTTGCTCATCTCCATGTTTTTGGTTTTTTGGCATATGCATTAGTTCCTGAACAACATTGCAAATAATTGGATGATAAAGTAGTAAAATGTATTTTTGTTGGGTACAGTTCTGAAAGTAAAGGCTATCGTCTATATCATCCACAGACTAAACACATTCTAGTTAGCCATGATGTTGTTTTTGTGGAAGATGATATTCTGCCATTGCTTTCATGTACTAAGGAGACATCTGTTAGCTCCAAAGACATGTATGATACTTTGCTGCCTCTTTTTACAGGTGGACAATCTAGTGCTGGTCCTAATGAGGCAACTTCTCAACCTTTGCAGGTTTCATGTGATGATGCAGATCATTCCATTTCTGATGCAGATTTACATGATGCACTTGTTGATGAGAGAGCTAATCTTGAGCAAGCAAAAACTATGCCAAAATGGCTGGTGCAGAATTTGCGTGAAAGCAAATTAGATGCACCTCTATCATATCGTACTCATTCAGGCTCTCATAATACCTCTTTTGCATCAGATTGCTATGTTATGGGTGCATCTAGTCTCTGTGATGAGAATGAGCCTGTTTCGTTTGATGAAGCAAAAAATTCAGAAAATTGGATGGCTGCTATGCAATCTGAATATGATGCTATAATGAAGAATGGTACTTGGTCTTTATGTGACTTGCCTCCTGGAAAGAAGGCCATTGGGACTAAGTGGGTATACAAGCTGAAGTGCAAGCCTGATGGTACAGTTGACAGGTATAAGGCTAGGCTTGTTGCAAAGGGTTATGCGTAGAAAAGAGGCATTGATTTTGATGAGACCTTTGCACCTACTTGTTGAATGACTACTCTTCATAGCATCTGTGTACTTGCAGCTCATCATGGTTGGAATGTACATCAGTTGGATATCAAAACAGCTTTTTTGAATGGCAACTTGCATGAAGAAGTGTATGTTTTCCAACCCTATGGCTTTGTGCAAAAGGGGCATGAGAACTAGGTATGCAAGTTAAAGAAGGCATTATATGGCTTAAAGCAAGTACCACGTGCTTGGTATGAAAAGATACATGCCTATCTGATTGCACACGGTTTTGAAAACAGTCCAACTGAAAGCACCTTATATGTTAAGCGTGCTAATAATATACTTGTGATCATTGTGGTTTATGTTGATGACATGCTGCTCACAAGTCCTCATGAGAGGCATATTGCTGATTTTAAGGCTGATTTACATGCCTCATTTGAGATGTCTGATTTGGGGCATTTGCATCACTATTTGGGCATTCAGTTTATGCACGTTGATGGTGGAATCGCTTTGTGTCAAACAAAATATATTGACACATTATTGTAGTGTTTCAGCCTTGAAGACTGTAAGCCTATTGCCACTCCTATGGAGACAGGTTTATGATTGAGTCTTCAGGATGCTGGAGATGCATTTGATGTTGTTCTCTATCAGCGGGCTGTTGGATGCTTGATTTACTTATGCATTACGTGGCCATATATTCAATTTGTTGTCTCACAAATGAGCAAGCTTATGCATTGCTCAGGTGTCAAGCATTGGCATGCGGTTAAGCGTATCTTTCACTACTTGAGTGGTACTCGGTTACTTGGGTTGTTTTATCCCAAGGGGGGATCACTACCGCCAGATTTGTATGCTTTTTCTAACTCTGACTGGGCTGGTTGCTATGACACTCGTGTGTCCACTAGTGGATTTTGCTTCATGCTTGGTAGCTCATGTATATCTTGGTTGAGCAAGAAGTAGCCTACTGTGGCCACTTCTAGTTGTGAGGCTGATTATAGGGTAGCTTTCATAGCTACTGTTGAGTGTGTGTGGCTCAGATGCCTTATGACTGATTTGGGTGTTGGGTAGTCTTCTGCCACCACCATTATCACTGACAGTCACAGCGCATTGGCAATTGCGAGAAACCCTATGTTCCATGCTCGCACTAAGAACATTGAGGTGCATTATCATTATGTCAGGGAGAGGTTCTCTGCTGGGGAGATGAGCTTGGCATATGTGCCCATGCAAGAGAACATTGCAGACCTTTTCAAGAAGGCTCTGCCTGGGGAGAAGTTTGAAGCTTTCCGCAAAGCTTTGGGATTACTTCCTTTTGTGGATTGATTCCACATAGCTTGGCACTTCCTTATACATGAATGCCAGCTTCTTGTTCACTACATCACTCCCAGGGGGGATTTGTTGATATATTTAGGTAGTGATGTGTGTGAACACACCAGGACTGCCTTGGCACTTTTTTCCCTCTTTAGGAGGTTTTTCCCCCAGCTTGTATATACGTCTATTGCCTTAATGGGCTACTTATCTTTGTACATTCTCTAGTAATACATTCAGTATTGTGTGTTGTGCTCCAAGCTTCTTCTTCTTCCTTGTGCTATTCGCGTGCTTCCACAAACGTCTAACTCTAACAAGACTAATAATAAGTTTTAGATTTTTTTTTTTGAATGAGGAATGGATTTCATTAGACCTATCTAACCTCCTTCAAAAAATACTCATGGTGAGTATATTATTGTGGCAACTAGTGGATGTAGAGTCAAGAAATATTTAGAGCCACTTACGAAACAATAATGACATAAATTACAAATTGCAACACATAGGAAAGAAGAATTAGAAAGAGCCAAGGAAGAGTCACAACAAGAGGCACAAGAGAGAATACAAAAAATCAAGGAAAAAATGGGACAACAATAGGAAAAATAACAAATGAAATTACTATTTTTAAAAATTTTATTGATTTTTTAATTTTACTATTTCTACTGAAATATATCATTGTTTGTATAAATACTTATGTATTTTATTTTCTTTTTAATTGAACTATTTTTCAAGAATATGGAGTCTTAGAAAACTTGTTGAATGTTCATGTGAATGTGGAAGAAGCATATAGAGCAACTAAGGAAATACCAAATGCACCAAATCAAAAGAAATCACTAATAAAAATTCTTTGAGCACTTGAAAGGTTCATTTTTTACACACAACAAAAAGTACAAAATTCAATATCAATCAAGTCTTCACCAAAACTACCTAAATTCTTATTATTAAAGAGAATTAGGAGGGGAGGAATAAACAACAGAAAGAGTTGAGATGAAAGTAGTACAAAGAGATAGAAGAAAATAGAAGAAGTTTTGTTTTCTTACTTGTTATAGATAAAATTTTGTAAATACATGCACCAACAACTCCTCTTATCATGTTATGGGAGTTGGTAAGATCATTTTGACTACTATTGATGGTAGTTCTTTCACTTTTTCAAATGCTTTGTTTGTGCCAGGGATCAAGAAAAATCTATTATCAGTTTCTGCATTGGCCAAGATTGGCTTGGTTGTGAAATTCGTTGATGAAAGATATATAGTTCATGATCTGTCAAGTGGTGATATCATTATTGCTTCTGGCATTTTGTGTCATAGGCTGTATAAGCTCATAGACTATGAAAGATTTGTAAATAATTCAGCATGTGGAGTACATGATTCTCAAGCTATGTTAGATGCAAAGCTTTGGCATGTACGCTTTGAACATCTAAATTTTGCTAGTTTTCTATGCCTATAGAAATCTGAAATGGTGTCCTCTTTGCCCAAACTTGAGGCACCCGAAAAACATGCTTGCAAAGGTTGTATTTTGGGCAAAATGTAGCATTCTTCCTTTCCAAAAGATGGTTCATTTCGGGCTACTCAGAAATTGCAGCTTGTACATAGTGATGTATGTGGTCCTATGCAGACACCTTCTTTTGGGAACTATCTTTCCTTCGTGACTTTCATCAATTATTTTCCCTGGCATGCATGGGTATATCCATTGAAGGCAAAGTCCGAAGTGTTTATGTGCTTCAAATAGTTTCTGGTTTTGGCAGAAAATCTATCAGCATGTAAAATGGGCACCCTCCATTTTGATCGAGGGGTGGAATATATGTCTTCTAACTTTAATGCATTTTTGGTTGAACATGGGATAAAACATCAGTATATAGTGCCGTATACAACTCAACAGAATGGAGTTGCTGAACGAAAGAATAAGTCACTCATGGAGATGGTGAGGTGTATGGTCAAGAGTCAGACTTTATCACATACTTTCTAGCTTGAGGCTGTTATGTGTACAACATATGTACTGAACATGTGTCCCACTAAAGCACTACAGTCTATCAATCCATATGAGGTTTGGCATGGTTGCAAGCCATCTGTTGCTCATCTACGTGTTTTTGGTTTTCTGGCATATGCATTAGTGCCTGAACAACTTCACAAAAAAATAGATGATAAAGCAGTAAAATGTATTTTTGTTGGGTACAGTTCTAAAAGTAAAGGCTATCATCTGTATCATCCACAGACTAAACACATTCTGGTTAGCCATGATGTTGCTCTTGTGGAAGATGCTATTCAGCCATTGCTTTCATGTACTAAGGAGACATCTATTAGCTCCAAAGACATGTATGATACTTTGCTGCCTCTTTTTAGAGGTGGACAGTCTAGTGTTGGTCCTAATGAGGCAACTTCTCAACCTTTGTAGGCTTCATGTGATGATGTAGATCATTCCAGTTCTAATGTAGATTTACGTGATGCACTTGTTGATGAGAGAGCTGATATTGAGCATGCAAAAACTATGCCAAAATGGCTGGTGCATACCTTGCGTGACAACAAATTAGATGCACCTCTATCGTATTGTACTTGATCAGGCTCTCATAGTGTCTCTTTTGCATCAGATTGCTATGCTATGGTTGCCTCTAGTCTCTGTGATGAGATTGAACCTGTTTTGTTTGATGAAGCACAAAATTATGAACATTAGATGGCTGCAATGCAATCTGAATTTGATGTTATCATGAAAATTGGTACCTGGTCTTTATGTGACTTGTCTCCTGGCAAGAAGCCCATTGGCACTAAGTGGGTACACAAGATGAAGCATAAAACTGATGGAACAGTTGACAGGTACAAGGCTAGGCTTGTTGCAAAGGGTTATGTGCAGGAAAGAGGCATTGATTTTGATGAAACCTTTGCTCCTACTTGCCATTTGAATACAGTTCGTAGCATCTGTGCACTTGTAGCTCATCATGATTTGAATGTACATCCATTGGACATTAAAATAGCATTTTTGAATGGTGACTTCCATGAAGAAGTGTATGTTTTTCAACCCTGTGGCTTTGTGCAGAAAGGGCATGAAAACCAGGTGTGTAGGTTAAAGAAGGCATTATATGGTTTAAAGCAAGTGCCACGTGCTTGGCATGAAAAGATACATGCCTATCTCATTGCACATTGTTTTGAGAACAATCCAACTAAAAGCACCTTATATCTTAAGTGTGCTAATGATGTGCTTCTGATCATTGTGGTGTATGTTGATGACATGCTGCTCACTGGACCTCATGACATGCATTCTGCTGATTTTAAGGCTGATTTGCATGCCTCATTTGAGATGTCTGATTTGGGGCATTTTCATCACTATTTGGGCATTCAATTTATGCAAGTTAATGGTGGAATGGCTTTGTATCAAACAAAAATATATTGACACATTATTGCAGCATTTTGGCCTTGAAGACTATAAGCCTATTGCCACTCCTATGGAGACACATTTATGATTGAGTCTTCATGATGCTGGATATGCATTTGATGTTGTTCTTTATCAGCAAGCTATTGGATGCTTGATTTACTTATGCATTACTCGGCTAGATATTCAGTTTGGTGTCTCAGAGATGAGCAGGTTTATGCATTGCCTAGATGTCGAGCATTGGCAAGCGGTTAAGCGCCCGGCTACTTGGGTTGTTTTATCCCAAGGGGGGATCACTAGCGCCAGATTTGAATGCTTTTTTGACAGTGATTGGGCTGGTTGCTATGAGACTCGTGTGTCCACTAGTGGTTTCTGCTTCATGCTTGGTAGCTCATGTATATCTTGGTTGAGGAAGAAGTAGGCTACTGTGGCCACTTCTAGTTGTGAGGCTCAGTATAGGGTAGCTTTCATGTTGAAGAATCACTCACGAATTCGACGTACAGACAAAGATAATGAGAAGCGGAATCAAATATTCAGAAAAACCAAAAGCCTTAATGAAGAGAAAAATTCACGGCCGTTATGTACAGCACACAATCTTGCAGAATCAGAGTCTAATAGAGTTCGTTACACCGAATCAAACTGTATATAAAGAGAGAACGTGCATAAGAATAAGAGAGGGGGAAGTGCGAGCTAGAACGTGCGTGAGAAGAGAGAGCGCAGTTTAAATAGAGCGCATATAGAGGTTAAACAGAGAGAGAAAGAGAGAGAAGTTCTCAGAAGACGCCAGAGATCGCGTATGTACAAATGAATAACAGAAACCTAAAATGTCAGGTATTCATCTGGGAGAGATG
Source organism: Ceratopteris richardii (assembly GCA_020310875.1). NCBI lineage: Eukaryota > Viridiplantae > Streptophyta > Polypodiopsida > Polypodiales > Pteridaceae > Ceratopteris > Ceratopteris richardii. The sequence goes on along the minus strand of MU262163.1, from coordinate 66,690 downwards.
GTAGAAGAAACTACTCGGTGTAGGAGAGTTTCATAGCTTGAGCAAGAAGAGGCCAAGCTAGTTTGTACACATCTTCTCTAATAGAAAACACATGTTCATGTGGAAGTTTGCGCGCACTGTTCGTATGTGAAGAACTCTGAGTATTTTCGTGTTACGGTAGAAAGTTTGTTAACAGTTAAGTTCGTTAACAGTTACAGTTTGTTAATAGTTACAGTTCGTTCAGTAATCGTGTCCCCCGGTACTCTCTCAGTAAACGAATGTTTCTGTCATTACAGTTATCTCAGTAAACGAATGTTTCGGTCAATTACAGTTATCTCAGTGAACGAATGTTTTGGTCAATTACAGTTATCTTAGTAGACGCATTTTCAGTCAGTTACAATTTTCTCAGAAAACATGTTTTCCGGTACAACAATGAAGTATATCTCGTAGAATAAATTAAGGTTTTGTATGAGAGATAGCTTATCTTATAGCTAGACATCTCTACTATCAGTTCATCGAGGATTTTGGTGAAATGGATATGTACACACAGTACAAAGTCTAACCAAAAAGAGACATTCTAAACTGGAGAAGTTTTTTCTTAAACTTCAGAAGTGTTCACTCAGTAAAGGAAGTTCACGCATCACTTCCTTACTTCTTGTATACTCACTTGAAGTAATTACAAACATAATAGGAGTTGATTCCGATATAACTACGGTGTGAGTCTGGTGACAGTCCGGTGAAGTTCCAGTGAATTTTTCAGTAAATTCAAAATGCAGTCTTATATGTTAGAGTGGCAGTAACCTTGCTAAGCTACTGTTGATTATGGAGGTGTTCTAATATCGCTCTAGCTTAGCATCCTTTCGGTGGTGCGGCGATTTCCGCAGGCTTAACAAGGTTCAAGCCTTGCCACGATGACCATCAATAAGTGGTCTCAGAGTCGTGAGATCCCCAACAATTGGTATCAGAGCCGATTAACCACAACAAGTGGAACCAGAATGAGAAAGATTCTGAAGAGCAGAAAGATTCTCAAAAGTCCACCGGAAGTAACAGAAACAAGAAGATCATGGAAGATCATGTCCAAATTGATAAATTGGACAAAGATAATTATCCCACGTGGGTAATGCGCATGGAAGCCTTACTTATGAGTAAGGACTTAATAATGTATGTGACCCGAGAAGAAAAGAAGCCGACCTTTGAAGATGATAGTCAACCGGAAAAAGAAGAATTAGAAGCCTTGAAGCTATGGCAAAAGAAAGATGCAACGGCAAGAGCTTACATTTATAATACCGTTTCAGACCATCTACTACCGCACATTAGAGGTCTAGAGAAAGCGGAGGACATATGGAGTGCGTTGGAAGACCATTTCCAAAATACTACAAAAGCTAGGAAGGCTAGCTTATGGTCCGAATTCACAATGTTCAAAAAGAAGTCGAGTCAAAGCATTAGTGACTATGTTACTAAGATGAAGGATCTAGCAGATAGCCTTGGATCCATAAATAAAGATGTCAAAGATCACAGATTGATAGCGCAACTGCTAATAGGGTTGAGAGGAGATGAAAGGTGGAAACCTTTCGTACTCTCGACTGAACTATCTCTAAATCATTTTGTACCAGATTTAAATCAGTTGCTTGGTTTGATGCTCACATATGAGCAAGACCTGAAAGGAGATGCAGATAAAGGACAAAGTTCTGCAATGTACATGAAGAACAAGAAGAAAGCAGACAAAGGTAAGTCAAAAGATGAAGAAGAGTCGAGTTCTCAGGCTTATTATGTAAGAGGTAAAGGCACCGGTAGAGGAAGAGCAAGAGGCTTTGGAAGAGGAAGAAGTAGCTAGAATAACAACAAGAAGGCTTGCTGGATCTGTGGACTAAGTAATCATTTGGCTCATGATTGCTGGCACAATCAACAAGGATCAAATCAAAATCAGAACAGTAATAGCAGAGGTAGAAGTGGAAGATATCAGAATAACTTTCAAAGAGGAAGACAAAATCAAAGAAGAAGCTATGGTAGAGGTGGAGCAAGAAGCTGGGGATAGAATCAATCCTACAACACCACCTACAACAACTACGCAAATGACACTCAGAATGAAAGTCATACATCATTGATGATGAACTCAATCAACACATCAAATAACGAAGACCTGAAGGTATTTTACATTGATTCTGGATGTTCTAATCACTTGTCAGGAAATATAGAACTAATGTCAGAATTGGAAAAAGGTACTTCCAGTCATACTGTTCAAACAGGTGACAATACGAGGCATAGTGTACATTCAATTGGAAAAGTGAAATGTAAGAGTGGAGCAGATTTGCTAACCAATGTCTTGTATGTTTCGACAATACCGAAAAATTTGATTAGCATAGGATAGATAGTTGAGAAAGGTTTTTAGGTCAGATTTACAAATGAAGGAGTATTTGTAGAAGATCCCGAGAACGGATAATCAGATCATCTCTGGTAAGAAAGAAGGAAGACTCTTTACCTTAAGAGTACAAGGGAACATCGGCCAAGCATTACTCACACATGGTGAAAAGGTGATTACAGAACTTGATCTCTGGCATAAGAGATTAGGTCATTTCAATGAAAAAGGAATTAAAGCTATGATTTCAAATCAATCAGTACTGGGATTACCGAATGTACAGAACCAACACATGATTCACAAATGTGAAGCGTGTCAGATGGGAAAAGCCCACAGGTTACCTTTCCAGAAGAAAGGATTTAAACATGATGGAGTACTCGAACTCATACATATAGATGTATGGGGTCCAACAAAAGAAGGATCAATCAGCGGATCGAGGTATTATGTTCATTTCATTGATGATGCTACAAGATGGATAACTCTTTATGTTTTAAAAGAGAAATCAGAAGTGTTTGGAGCTTTCAAGCATTTTCATGCATACGCTGAAAGACTCACAGGACGAAAGCTGAAGAGACTGAGGTCTGATGGAGGGGGAGAATACTTCTCCCGAGAGCTCAATGATTATCTTTGGAATGAAGGTATTAAGAGAGAAATAACCTGCAGGTATACACCACAACAAAATGGTGTAGCAGAAAGAAGGAATTGAACTCTAGTTGAGTTTGCACGAGCTATGCTAAAGGAAAAGGATTGTCCAAATTATCTTTGGTCTGAAGCTGTAAATACAGCTACATATTTGGTAAACAGATTACCATGTACGGCATTAGATGGAATGACCCCGTATGAAGCTTGGTGGGGAAAGAAGCCAACACTTGACCATTGCAAAGTGTTTGGATCAGTAGCTTACACTTATGTACCATCACAACTCAGACATAAGCTCGAACCAAAAGCAGATAAATATGTGTTCGTCGGATATGATGAAAAACAGATGGGCTACAGGTTGAGAAGCCCTCTAACAAAACAGTTTACTGTTTCCAGAGATGTTACATTTGATGAACAGAAGAGCTGGTATACAGATCAAAGGCATACAATGGAAGAATTTGAAGGAGAAGTAAGAAGGAAAGAGAAAGGGAAATCAATTGTACAGGTAAATAGAGATGAAGACTATATGCAAGCAAGTACGTCCAAGATTGGATCAAGTATGAGAAATGGAGATGAATAAGGATTTGATGAAGATGTGTATTCAGATACACATGAAGAGTTTGAACCAAGAAGGTCAAGCAGGACTAGAAGACAACCAGAAAGGTATTCCTATGATACCTCGTATATAACTCAAAAAAATTATGCATATATGGTCAAAGATGATGAAGAACCTCAGAACTATGATGAAGCTAAAGGTAAGAAGCAATGGAAAGAAGCAATGGAAAGAAGCAATGGAAGAAGAGTTTAGTGCACTGGAAGAGAACAAGACATGGGAACTTGTTCCGAAACCAAATGGTAAGAAAGTAATCGGAAATAAATGGGTTTTCAAAGTTAAGAAACTTGCAGATGGAAGGATAGCCAGATACAAAGCTAGATTGGTTATCAAGGGCTATGCTCGGACGCATGGCATAGATTACGATGAGACATTTAGTCTGGTGGCAAAGATGTCAACCATAAGGATAGTGATTGCTATAGCAGCATCAAACGGATGGAAGCTAAGTCAACTAGATATAAAGAACACATTTCTGAATGGATACATATCAGATGAAGTCTACATGGAACAACCGGAAGGTTTTGTAAGTTCTAGATACCCAAAATTTGTTTGCAGATTAAGAAAAGCACTTTACAGACTGAAGCAAGCTTGGAATTACAGGCTTGTGAAATATCTCAATGAACTTGGATACCAAAGTTCGAAAGCAGATGCAAGTCTACTCATTAATACAGAAGAAGGTATGATCTACATTTGCATTTATGTAGACAACATTATAATCATAGGTACTTCAGATGAAGGAATTAAAGAAGTAAAGAGATTACTCGAAAAGGAGTTTTAGATCAGTGACCTAGGAAAGTTGTCATACTTTCTAGGAATGGAAATCAGATACACAGATCATGGTGTATATGTTACGCAAGAAAGGTATCTCCTAAACTTACTGAAGAAGTTTAATATGGAGAATTGCAGAGAAGCTTCAACACCGCTTGAAGTAAATCATAAACTCAGCAAATATAGTGGTGCAGAGTTTAAAGATATGAGGAAGTATCAGTCATTAGTGGGAAGCTTAATCTACGCTACACTAACACGACCGAATCTTAGCTATGCAGTGGGAGTTCTCTCACAGTTCATGCATTGTCCGAAGGATCAACACTGGGTTGCAAGACAAAGAGTTCTTAGATATATAAAAGGAACTATAAAAGAAGGATTATATTATCCTTTTACGTCAGATATACAACTGAGAGCATTCAGTGACTCAGACTGGGCAGGACGTCAAGATGACAGAAGATCAATGCATGGGTATATGATATACCTAGGAGATAAGCTAGTAAGCTGGTGTTCGAAGAAACAACACACAGTGGCTTTATCGTCAACAGAAGCAGAATATAAAGGACTTGTAGAAGCAGCTAAAGAAGTGATATGGATGCAGACCTTGTTCAAAGGCATGGGTATTGATCAAGGTATACCTATCATACATGGGGATAATATGAGCTCGCTGTATCTTGCAGCAAATCCAGTATTTCATGCAAGAACAAAGAACATAGAAATTCAGTATCATTTCCTGAGGGAAAAGGTAATGGAGAAGGAAATAGAAATAGTATACACTCCGACAAAAGATCAGATTGCAGATATTTTGACAAAGAGCTTGGATGGAACAAAGACAAGCAGATTCAAAGAAATGGCAGGTATAAAAGAAAGAAAAATATATGAAGACAGGAAGAGTTAAACTAGTGATTGAGGGGGAGCTGTTGAAGAATCACTCACGGATTTGACGTAAAGACAAAGATAAAGAGAAGCAGAATCAAATATTCAGAAAAATCAAAAGCCTTAATGAAGAGACAAATTCACGGCCGTTATGTATAGCGCAGAATCTTGCAGAATCAGAGTCTGATAGAGTTCGTTACACTGAATCAAACTGTATATAAAGAGAGAACTTGCATAAGAATAAGAGAGGGGGAAGTGCGAGCTAGAACGTGCGTGAGAAGAGAGCATGCAGTTTAAATAGAGCGCATATAGAGGTTAAAAAGAGAGAGAGAAAGAGAGAGAAGTTCTCAAAAGACGCCAGAGATCGCATATGTACAGATGAATAACAGAAACCTAAAATGTCACGTATTCATCTAGGAAAGATGGTAGAAGAAACTACTCAGTGTAGGAGAGTTTCATAGCTTGAGCAAGAAGAGGCCAAGCTAGTTTGTACACATCTTCTCTAATAGAAAACACATGTTCATGTGGAAGTTTGCGCGCACTGTTCGTATATGAAGAACTCTGAGTATTTTCGTGTTACGGTAGAAAGTTCGTTAACAGTTAAGTTCGTTAACAGTTAAGTTCGTTAACAGTTACAGTTCGTTCAGTAATCGTGTCCCTCGGTACTCTCTCAATAAACGAATGTTTCGGTCAATTACAGTTATCTCAGTAAATGAATGTTTCGGTCAATTACAGTTATCTCAGTAAACGAATGTTTTGGTCAATTACAGTTATCTCAGTAGACGCATTTTCGGTCAGTTACAGTTTTCTCAAAAAACGTGTTTTCCGGTAGAACAATGAAGTATATCTCGCATAATAAATTAAAGTTTTGTATGAGAGATAGCTTATCTTATAGCTAGACATCTCTACTATCAGTTCGTCAAGGATTTCGGTGAAATGGATATGTACACACAGTACAAAGTCTAACCGAAAAGAGACTTTAGAAAGTGTTCACTCAGTAAAGGAAATTCACGCATCACTTCCTTACTTCTTGTATACTCACTTGAAGTAATTACAAACAGAATAGGAGTTGATTCCGGTAAGATTCCGGTATAACTACGGTGTCAGTCTGGTGACAGTCTGGTGAAGTTCCAGTGAATTTTTCAGTAAATTCAAAACGCAGTCTTATATGTTAGAGTGGCAGTAACCTTGCTAAGCTACTGTTGATTATGGAGGTGTTCTAATATCACTCTAGCTTAGCATCCTTTCGGTGGCGCGGCGATTTCCGCAGGCTTAACAAGGTTCAAGCCTTGCCGCGACGACCATCGATAAGTGGTCTCACAGTCTTGAGATCCCCAACATTTCACAGCAACTATTGAGTGTGCGTGTGGCTCAAATGCCTTATGACTCATTTGGGTGTTGGTTAGTCTTCTGCCACCACCATCTTCACAGATAGTCAGAGCGCATTGGAAGTTGCGAGGAACCCTATGTTCCACGCTCGCACTAAGCACATTGAGGTGCATTATCATTATGTCAAGGAGAGGTTCTCTACTAAGGAGATCAGCTTAGCTTATGTGCCCATGTAGGAGAACATTGCAGACCTTTTTATGAAGGCTCTACCTAGGGAGACGTTTGAAGCTTTCCACAAAGCTTTGGGCTTACTTCCTTTTGTGGATTCATTCCACATAGCTTGGCACCTCCTTATACATGAGTGCCAGCTCCTTGTTCACCGCATCAGTCCTAGGGGGATTTGTCGATATATTTAGGTAGTGATGTGTGTGAACACTCTAGGAGCACCGGGGCACTTTTTTCCCTCTTCAAGAGGTTTTTTTCCCCTAGCTTGTATATATGCCTATTGCCCTAATGGGATACTTATCTTTGTACATTCTAGTGGTAATACACTCAGTATTGTGTGTTGTGCGCCAAGCTTCTTCTTCTTCCTTGTGTTGTTCATGTGCTTTCGCAGATGTCTAATTCCAATATGTGCCACCTTGATTGACTTCCTCAATGGTTCTCTGCACTCTCTGCACACTTGATCACCTCCCTTGTACACTTGTCTCTCACCTTCTTCTGTGTCTCATAGGTTCAATGTCTCTTGCTCTTCTCTCCTAGTGTAGATTATGCTCTCTCTTGCTTATTCTAACTCCAATAATTCCCATGGCTTGTTGTGAGTGTCGATTCCACTTATGTACATTGCTCCTAATTGATAGTGTATCTTGGTTCTCACTTTCATGTCTCATGAATGGCTAAAAATGTGTCAAAACATGGAAGCTACAGATGGTTCATATGGAAGAATGTGAAACATGTGGGAAAATAGGGAGGGAATAGACCATGTGGATCACGTGTGGGATAAAAAAACACATGATAAATATGTACAAGACATGTAGGTTTGGACCAAACATAGGAGAAAAGTATGGATTTTGGTCCAAAAGTGTTAAGAAGAAATTGACCCCAAGTTTTAAAAAAACAACCACTCGAGGTGGAATCTAGAGCCAAAATCATATTGCCAATAAAAATAAAAAAAAGGGGAAACCACACCATAGGATAAGAATGTCCTATGGTGGGTGGGGGTGGGGGGAGGGAGGGGGGAAAGAGAAAAGAGAGAGAGAAGGAAGAGAGGTGAGAGAGAGTATAGAGAGAGAGTAGAGAGAGGGTAGAGAGAGATAGAGAGAGGAGAAGAGAAAGGTAGAGATAGATAGAAAGAGATAGAGAAAGAAGATAGAGACAAACAAAGAGAGGTAGAGAGAGAAGAGAGAGAGAGAAGATAGAGAGAGAAGTTATTTTGAATAAAAATTAAATCCAGGGAAGACCACTTTTTTAAATGACTAAAAAAATAGGTAAAAAGTCCAAATAAAATACAAAAAAACTTCAAAACAAAAATCTCAAAAATTTGTCTAAATGCTAGACAGCTTGCCACACTAAAAAAAATAGAGAGTCTCCTTTTTTCCTTCTATTTTATCAAGAAAATTAGCATTGAAAAAAAAATCAAAAGAATTCTATATGTTGTTTAATGAAACATATAGTGGTCTTGTCAACCATAGATTGTGAGTTTGACCACATTTTGAAAACCTAAGAAATCTATGTTTGTGCCCCTCTCTGACTATGTACTCTTGATATTCTATGGGCTCTGTATGGAGTGTTGTGTATGGAATCTGGAGCTCAATTTTCTACTTCGAGGGTATCATCCTAGAGCTCTCGAGAAGGAGAATTCACTGTGGTGGATAACCATTGAAATAATTCATAATTTGATGTACAAAAATATTTGCAGTTCTATTCATAATGTATACAATAGTGTACACAACTTCTTCCTAATAACAATGAGGCATATTTTTCTCATCCATCAAGGCTCTTGATATGTTTGGAATATCTCTATTTTTGCATTTAGCAATGCAATTCGATTGTGGTTTGTACCTACATGAAAACTACCTTTGAATTCATGAAATTTTAGAGAATTATTGAATTCATTTGATATGTATTCACCTCCTCCATTATATCTTAATGTCAAAAGATATTTCCTTGTGTGCTTTTCCACCATAACGTTTAAATTTTCAAAGTTAGTAAACATCTCACTCTTCTCCTTCATGGATTATATCCATAGTTTTCATGTATGGTCATCAATGAAAGTAACATAAAACCTACAACCTCCCATAGACATGGTCTTTACAAGAACCCAAACATTTGTATGTACTACTTGTAGCATATTCTCACTAAGATGCTTGTCATGCACAAACGATGTCATTGAATGTTCACCAAATTGATATGCATCACTTACCTTCAACATCTTTGCAACCATGAAATTTGGTAGTCCATTGAAAAGCTCCTTTTATTGCATCAACTTAAACCTTTGAAAATTTACATGTCCAATTTTGCTTGTGCCAAATCTCTATGTTGACAATAAAACTTGCACCTTTTTCAAATATGGCTATATTTATTTCAGGAATTTTCGCATTCATGGTGAAGATCCTACCCACTTTGCTCCCTTTGGTGAGCAACCTTCTATAATGTTACTACTCTTCTACATATAAACCATCAGAATTGAACCATGACTCATAATCCTCCATCAACCATTTACCCAACAATAACTACGTTTTTTGTTATATTAGGAACATGAAATACATCAAATAGGTGTTTTACCTTCCCATCCTTCATGGATAGTTCTATGTTTCTTGTATGCTCAATGGGATATGATGTATCAACACATGTTTCAAAAAATCAAAGAACTAAAAATTTCTACAGACTTCTAAACCATTCAACATGGTTGTTCATGTAATTTGAAGAACTTGAATCAACATACCAGAAATTATTATTCAATTTTGAAACATCAACAAACATTGTATTGATCATGTGATGTTGAAACATGAATGGATTCTTGGAATCATCTATACTTGTGGATGTACAATTGTTTTATTGCTTTCTACTATTTTTTATTCTTCAACCTATAATGAGGCTCAAAGTGATCATATTTACCACAATTCTAGCATTTCTTATTTTCATTACTTGAATCACTTCTTTGAAATTTTTTTGCAGTTAGACGTCTGCAGAAGCACATGAACAACACAAGGAAGAAGAAGAAGCTTGGAGCACAACACACAATACTGAATGAATTTCCACTAGAATGTACAAAGATAAGTAGCCCATTAGGGCAATAGGCATATATACAAGCCAAGGAAAAAAACTCCTAAATAGGGAAAAAAACCTCCTAAAGAGGGAAAAACGTGCCCCGATGGTCCTAGAGTATTCACACACATCACTACCTAAATATATCAACAAATCCCCCCTCGGAGTGATGCGGTGAACAAGGAGTTGGCACTCATGTTTAAGAAAGTGCCAAGATATGTGGAATCAATCCAGAAAAGGAAGTAAGACCAAAGCTTTGCAGAAAGCTTCAAACTTCTCCCTAGGTAGAGCCTTCGTAAAAAGGTTTGTCATGTTCTCCTGCATGGGCACATATGCCAAGCTGATCTCCCTAGCATAGAACCTCTGCCTGACATAATGATAATGCACCTCAATGTGCTTAGTGCGAGCATGGAACACACGATTCCTCGCAACTGTCAATGGGCTCTGATTGTCAGTGAAGATGGTGGTGGCAGAAGACTGACCAACACCCAAATCAACCATAAGGCGCCTGAGCCACACACACTCAACAGTTGCTATGAAAGCTGCCCTATACTCAGCCTCACAACTCAAAGTGGCCATAATAGGCTGCTTCTTTCTCAACCAAGATATACATGAGGTACCAAGCATGAAACAAAAACCACTCGTGGACACACCAGTGTCATAGCAACCAACCCAATCACTATTAAAAAAAGCATGCAAATCTGGCGGTAGTGATCCCCTGTTGGGATAAAACAATCCAAGTATCTGTGTACCACTCAAGTAGCAAAAGATGTGCTTAACTGCTTGCCAATGCTTGACACCTAGGCAATGCATAGACCTGCTCATCTGTTAGACAGCAACCTGAATATCTAGCTGAGTAATGCATAGGTAAATCAAGCATCCAACAGCCTCCTGATAGAGAACAACATCAAATGTAGCTCTAGCATCATGGACTCAATCGTAAACCTATCTCCATAGGAGTGGCAATAGGCTACAATCTTCAAAGCCAAAACATTGCAATAATATGTTAGTATATTTCGTTTGACACAAAGCAGTTCCACCATCAACTTGCATAAACTGAATGCCCAAATAGTGATGCAAATGCCCCAAATCAGACATCTCAAATGAGGCATGCAAATCAGCCTTAAAATCAGCAATATGCATGTCATGAGGACCAATGAAGAGCATGTCATCAACATACACCACAATGATCACAAGCACATCATTAGCACACTTAACATATAAGGTGCTTTCAATTGGATTTTTCTCAAAACGATGTGGAATCAAATAGCCATGTATCTTTTCATACCAAGCACATGGTGCTTGCTTTAAACCATATAATGCCTTCTTTAACCTGCACACCTGGTTCTCATGCCCTTTCTGCACAAATCCATGGGGTTAAAAAACATACACTTCATCATGCAAGTCACCATTCAGAAATGATGTTTTACTGTCCAACTGATGTACATTTCAACCATGATGAGCTACAAGTGCACAGATGCTATGAACAGTAGTCATTTGGCAAGTGATAGCAAAGGTTTCATCAAAATCAATGCCTCTTTCCTGCACATAGCCTTTTGTAACAAGCCGAGCCTTATACGTGTCAACTATTGCATCACGTTTATGCTTCTGCTTGTTTACCCACTTAGTGTCAATGACCTTCTTGCTAGGAGGCAATTCACATAAAGTCTAAGTACCATTTTTCATGATAGCATCATGTTTAGATTGCATTGCAGCCATCCAATGTTCAAAATTTTGTGCTTCATCAAGCGAAACAGGTTCAGTCTCATCATTGAGTCTAGAGGCAGCCAGCAATCTGATGCAAAAGAGGCACTATGAGAGCTTGAACGAGTACAATATGACAAAGGTGCATCTAATTTGTTGTCACGCAAAGTCTGCACCAGCCATTTTGGCATAGTTTTTGCCTACTCAATATCAACTCTCTCATCAACAAGTGCATCATGTAAATCTACATCAGAAATGGAATGATCTGCATCATCACATGAAACTTGCAAAGGCTTAGGAAGCTTTTCCTCATTAGGACCAGCAAGATGTCTCCTTAGTACATGAACGTAAAGGCTGAATAGCATCTTCCACAAAAACAACATCACAACTAACCAGAATGCGTTTAGTCTGTAGATGATTTAGACGATAGCCTTTGCTTTCAGAACTCTACCCACAAAAATCCATTTTACTACTTTATCATCCAATTTTTTGTGATGTTGTTTAGGCACTTATGCATATGCCAAACAACCAAAAACATGCAGATGAGCAACAGATGGCTTGCGACCGTGCCAAGCCTCATATGGAGTGATAGACTACACGGCTTTAGTGGGACACATGTTAAGTACATATGTTGCACACATGACAGCCTCAAGCCAGAAAATATGTGGTAAAGCCTGACTCTTGATCATATACATTACCATCTCCATGAGTGACCTCTTCTTTCATTTAGCAACTCCATTCTTTCGTTTCATCCCACATTCAACCAGAAATGCATTAAATTCAAAAGACATATATTCCCCCCTTGATCAGAACGGAGGGTGCCCATTTTACATGATGAAAGATCTTCATCCAAAACCAGAAACTGTTTGAAGCACATAAACACTTTGGACTTTTCCTTCAATGGATATACCCATGCATGCCTAGGAAAATCATCGATCAAAGTCACAAAGTAAAGATAGTTTCCAAAAGAAGGTGTCTGCATAGGACCACAGACATCACTATGTACAAGCCGCAATTTCTGAGTAGCCCGAATTGAACCATCTTTTGGAAAGGAGCAATGCTGCATTTTGCCCAAAATACATCCTTCACAAACATGTTTTCCGAGCGCCTCAAGTTTTGGCAAAGAGGACACCATTTTAGATTTATATAGCCATAGAAAACTAGAAAAATTCAGATGACCAAAGCATGCATGCCAAAGCTTTGCATCTGACATAGCCTGAGAATCATGTGCTTCACATGCCAAGTCATTTAGAGATGTTTCATAGTCTATGAGCTTATACAGCACACTACATAAAATGCCAGAAGCAATAATGATATCGCCATTTGACAGATCATGAACTATACATCTATCATCAACAAATTTCACAACCAAGCCAATCTTGGCTACTGTAGAAACTGATAACAAATTTTTCTTGATCCCTGGCACAAATAAGGCATCTGACAAAGTGAAATAACTACCATCAGTAGTAGTCAAAATGATCTTACCAACTCCCATAACAGGATAAGAGGAGTTGTTGGTGCATGTAACAATATTCCTTGTAGGGGCAAGCTTGAGTGAAGAGAAGAAACTGCACTATGAGGTAATATGTTTGGTCACCCCACTATCAAAGTACCAAACATTTGAGTCTACTATAGATATGCACTGCTCATGAGAAGACGGGTATGCACTGCTCATGAGAAGACGGGTCAACTACAAACAGTAGTAAACACCCATTCTTCATCCTGGACAAGATTAGCAGAGTCTGTTTTCATTGTAGAGGCCTCTACAATAACCATTCTGGCCTCTTTTTTCTTTGCCTCCTATTTCCCAATATAGGTCTATCAGCATGAAAAGCAAACCAAAAAAAGAAGGAGGGTATTCCAAGTGCCATCTTCATAAATAGTCCTTCCTTCAAGGTGTGGCAAACCTCAACCACGTGTTCCTTAGGCCATATGGATAAAGAAGCCTCCATAGAGTGAATTGGATAATGCAGTGACATTCTATGGAGCATGATGATACCGAGAAATATATCTTCCTAGAGATCAAGCGAAGAAAACATGGTCACAACACCTCTTCAAACATGATTTATACATAATTCCCTTGAGACTTCCATTGATCAAAAGTGAAGAATTTCAATTGTATGACAGGAGTGCACCATGTGTCCTTTCCTTCAATTACAATTGACCTTGCAGATTTTAAACATTAAGAGTGCTCAATGCCAGTTGAAATTACTAATAGACTTTAGCTTCTTCCCATAAAGAAAATGCTCAAACCAATAGATTCCACCAAAATAGCACACATAAAATGTTCCAAGAAAGGTGCCACAACCCATTAGTTTGAAATGAGAGTCACTCCTTCACCAACATTGCGCGAAATCTGTAACCTATTACAACTCTTGAGGATAAAGTTTTTACCAACACAAATAAATAAAAACAGATATATAGATAAAAATTTGTTGATTTAAAGACCAAAACTCCAACATATGATGTTGCTATCAATAATATACTTGACTTGGAGAAGACAACTGAAACTATCGATGCAAAAATTTGATGTAAGTACTAACTCCTTCCCCAAGATATTTTAACCATAGAGTTACACCTGCTTAAATGTATGAAAACCAAAATGATGCTCACAAGTGCATAGAACAATATGACTTGCAAGGGCTAAGTGAAAAATCCCCATAAATTGATAGAACCCAACCAAGTTTGTAGTACCCTTTTTAATTGACAAAGATTAGGGAAATAAGGTTCTATGGTAGCTATTAAGCATAAAATACCAAATCAAGCTGAAGAAAAATCTCATGAAGCCAAGAGGTAGAGAAATAGCAAGTGCACAGGCTTAAGAATGCTTTGTCAACTATTTCAAGGCTAGAATCATATCACATCATCAATCCATTTGTGGCTTTGGAATAACATTCACTTCTGCAACTTTTCATGCAACCCTAAGGTTCCCGTACATTTGGTATATGTGCAACTCTTTGGATGTAGCAGAACTTACAAATTGGTAGCTCCTCCAACACACGAAATATATGCACAAGAATTACATTCTCAATGAGATACCAAACTGATACTAAAATCAAACCAAGACAACACCCAAGTGCCACCTGTGCCAGTGAGTGATAACCCTAATAGATTTTGGAGTACATAATCACTACAACAAATGGTGAAGAGATATACCTTATGAAGACCTTGCCTAGGTGTGCTTAGAATGTAGGCCATGTGAATTCCACATCTCTAGAGCTTCACATGTGAGCGATAGGGATTGTTTGATGACTACCCTCCTGAATTTTGCAGAAACAATTATGCAATGAGGAGTTTAAGTGCAACTGACATCTCTTGAAGTTTACTCCTGAAAGTGAATTGCAAAAGAGAGCCACTAACACTGATGATGACTTGTATGAGAAACCCATGCAAACAAGATTCCAAGCCAATCCTCCCAAAATTGGCTTGATGGGAAGCCTCAAAACTTTGTTCTTGAGTGGAGAGGAGACAAGATTCTGAGAAACCACCACCAGGGAGGGTGTTCCAAGTTGTGGCACCATAGATCACCCCCAAGGAAGACTGATCCGAAGAGTGCAGAGATTGAGCTCAACTCGGATGGGAAGAGGAAGAGTAGGGAGAGTCGATACCTTGAATGTAGTTGTAGAAGAAGGCCCACAATAGAACAAGCAATGCCATCCATAGGCAGATGGAGTTCTTGCCTCACCAAGAATGAAGAACATGTTCTATAGTGTTCTAAAGGAATCCAAGAACTTTTTCGTGCAATAAACTGAGTGAGAAGACTCCATGCAGTATGATCCATCGCATGGCCTACCCTCAAGCAAACGATGAGAGGCATTCATATTTTAAAAGCAGTTTATAGGTGGAAGAGGGTAGTGCTAGGAATTTAGATAGACATACCGAAAGATAAGAAAATGGGAAATCTTGCTAGGATCTCAACCTCCAAAGATTCAATTGGCAAAGGGTGAAAGCAAAGAACAACTGCAGGGGGAGTCAACTGAGATGCACATGCCCATGATCTCGTAGAGAGGAGTGATTGAGGGAGGGGAGCATGGAGGATGCCCTACAATAGAGATGAGAAGGGAGTGTAGTTCGACCTAAAGAAGAGGGAGACAGAGGGAAAAGACGGGTGAGAGAGGGGTTGTACACCCCTCACCTCCCCTCCCCTGCACAAATTTTGCCAGTAAGGAGAGAGTGGGAGGGAGAGTTAAGACCCTCCCCCAACTACCTTCGTGCAGACCTTGGCATGGTGTACCATCTATGGAAGATGGTTGCATTAATGCATCACCCTCGTAGTAGACGCCGTTCATATTCAAAAGGAAAAAAGGGCCATAAAAAGACCGCAACCTATTCGAAACCTTTATAGAATTAATAGTCATTGAAGGTGCCTATCCTAGGGAAAGAGAAACAAACTTGTGGCAATTTGGAATCCATAGACTACCAAAAACTCTTTCTAGAAATGAAAAAAGGAAGGGAAAAGAATTAGAACTAGCATCCCCTTTCCCAATATAAACATCAACTTCAAGAAATGACAGAGATGGGCTTGATGCTAGAGTGAGTGAGTGAGTCTGTATATGTGGGGGAGTGAGAGATAAGGGAGTTAGGGGGTGTTTTTGTGCAACAACAAAAATGAACTAAAACTACCCTACAAATACAAGAAAATGTGGAGTTAATGGTCCAAAGGAAGGGGTTAAATGCCATGCAAGAACTAAATCCTATGCAAATGAGAAGAAAAATTACAACACAATACTTTGCCACATGTTCTTGAGCTCTCCAAGTGATGAAAGGCCATTCTCCCCGACAACGGCGCCAAAATGTGTTGTTGTATTATTCCCAAGGGGAGCAAAGACCCATACCACCTTGCATGAAATCAAGAAGAGGGCTCAAGAAAGACTCTCCTTTCATCCAACCCAACCTCCAACATGCTCAAGCCATGGGCCATCGGCTCCAAGCTATGCCACCGACCTATGAGAAGATGGAGAGAAGGGTTGTCAAGGATCCTTGTCAAAAGTGGAAAATACAAGAAATGCAATCTTCTACTCACAAAACAAAGGAGAGACAAGCATGCACACACACACACCTCACTCTCACAGTCTCAAAGACAAAATACAAGAATGTATATAGTCTAAGAGTAAAAGAGTGTTCTTCCATTCATAAAAGGATATATACATGAAGCTCATGTCGAACCAAGAGCTCCCCTTTCCCAAAAATGAGCTTCTATATTTATAGCCTAAGCTCCATTCCCCATGTGCTCCTTTGACTAGTAAAAAAAGGGATCATGTGTCTAACTACCATGTAATAAAGTAAGTCTATGATCTAAGGGTGTGGTCAGTTCAGACGGATCTGAAATCGGACCACATTTGGTCATCCATGTGTATGACCAAAGATCTCGAGTTTAGACTTACTCGGAGGTCTTGTGCTCTTGTAACCAAGTGATCCACTTAGCCTAGTGGTTAAGACTCAAGAATGTGAAGCAGGAGGTCTGATGGAGAATGTTAATCTCCAAAAGAACAACTTATTCTTGTGATTAGAGCACCTCTATACCAAGAATAAGTCAAAAACTTTCATACATTTAGAGGATCAACTTCTAATATTCAAAAGATGAACAAATCTGTGAAGAAGGTGATACACAGAAAAGTCTGCTGCACTATTTCCTTACATTGACTTATCAAATGTGTAAAGTTTTCCATGAAACTTTGTACGAATCATCTCTTAGAGTTTGCGCAACTATTCCAAGTTGAATCACTCCAAAAGATTAAGTGTAGCTTGAGAAATCAACTTCTCAAGTTACCTATGTCAGAAACTATACTTCTGAGAAGTCGATTCTGACACCCCTAACTTCTTAACTTTGATTCTCACAGTATCTTACCCGTTTTGCCAAATGCTTTTAGCCACGAGTAGATCACCTTCCAACTTAAAGATTAAGTGCTTGCTTGCACAAAACTTTAAACTATGGAGTGAGCACTGACCAAAAGATTAAACACGAATTTTGCGCCTGTTTCAGAGAACTGTAGACATTCAACACATATGAATGTTCCTACTCATAATTCTCCTAGCCTGTTCACAATTAGACTCTGAAATTCAGGTCACAGGCTCATCAACTAACAACTTAGATATCCTCAAAAGGATTTCACAAATGATCAAACACAGAAGGAGCAGACACGAAAAGATCGGGCGCAATATTTCTTCATTAACTCAGAAATTTACAACTGAGTAATGAGAGCTCACACAATTCACATTCCTCTATCTCTTGACTTCTAATTAATGTCACATATGCTCTCATGTGCTCTCACCTATATGCCCCGACTTTTCTCAAGGTATTTATAGATAATTTGTACATAATTCTCACTGAACAAAAGTTCTAAGTCATCTATGACTATGCTAATGTACATATGTGTACAAAACAACATTCTGACTTCTTCTTTATTTTGCAACCTTCTTCCTTTGCTTCATTCTGACCATAAGTATTCTCCAAGACCTGTATAATCACCAATTTGTGATTGGTTTGCTCCAACAGCTCCCCCTCAATCACTAATTGTGATTATTCCATTCTTCTTCACTCCTGCCATTTCCTTGAATCTCTGTAGCTTAGGTCCATCCAAGCTTTTTGTCATCATATCTGCCACTTGTTCTTTTGTTGGAGTGTACATCACTTCAATCTCTTTATCAAGTACCTTTTCCCTCAAGAAATGATACTGTATCTCTATATGCTTGGTCCTGGCATGAAAAACAGGGTTAGCTGCCAAATACAAAGAACTCATATTGTCTCCAAAAATTATTGGAGTACTATGATCAATCTCAAAACTTTTCATCAAGGTCTTCAACCATATGACTTCTTTTGCAGCTTCTACCATTCCCTTATACTCAGCCTCTGTGGATGATAAAGCAACTGTGTGTTGCTTCTTTGAACACCAAGACACTAACTTGTCTCCAACATAACATAGATATCCATGAGTAGACCTTCTATCATCTGAGTCACCTGCCCAATCTGCATCACTAAACACTTTGATTCTTGTGTCAGAAGTGAAACCATAGTACAAACCTTCACTTAGGGTTCCCTTGATATATCTGAGTACCCTTTGGGCTGCAATCCAATGAGTCTTCTTTGGACAATGCATAAATTGTGACAACACACCTACTGCATATGATAGATCTGGCCTTGTCAAGGTAGCATAGATTAGACTACCTACCAAACTCTGATATTTCTTCATGTCATTGAACTCTTCACCTCCATACCTGCTTAACTTATGGTTTACCTCCAATGGAGTGGTTGAGGTCTTACAATCTTCCATGTTAAACTTGATCAAAAGATTCTTCAAGTATCTCTCTTGTGAAACATATACTCCATGTTGAGTATACACAATCTGCATTCCTAGAAAATAAGATAAGTTTCCCAAGTCACTTATCTTAAACTCCTTCTCTATTTGCTTCTTGAGTTCATTGATTCCTTGAGCATCTGTTCCTGTAACAATAATATCATCAACATAAATGCACATGTAAATATATCCATTTTCACTTGCCTTCACTAGCAAGCTACTATCTGCCTTTGATGCTTGAAAACCACATTCATTCAAGAACTTGACCAATCTGTAATTCCAAGCTCTTGGGGCTTGCTTCAACCCATATAAAGCTCTCTTGAGCTTACACACATAATCTGATCCAATTGACTCCATGAAACCTTCTGGTTGCTCCATATACACTTCATCTGCAATGTAACCATTAAGAAATGCATTCTTCACATCCAATTGTGATAATTTCCATCCTTTGCAAGCAGCAATAGCAATCAATGTCCTAATTGTAGACATCTTAGCAACAGGACTAAAGGTCTCATCATAATCTACCCCATAAGTTTGGGCATAACCTTTGACCACAAGTCTAGCCTTATATCTAGACACCTTACCATCTGCAAACCTCTTTGTTTTATATACCCACTTGCATCCAATGACCTTCTGATTCTTTGGTCTTGGTACTAACTCCCAAGTTTCATTTTCAAGTAGAGCATCATACTCTTCTTGCATTGCCTTCTCCCAATTCTGTTTACCTTTGGCTTCTTCAAAAGTAATTGGGTCTTCTTCTGTTTTCACAATGTAAGCATAATCTCTTGTTGTTAGGAAAGATGTATCATAGCTATACCTTATAGGCTCTTTCCTTTCCCTTGTAGATCTTCTGATTTCTGCACTTCTTGATGTTTCAGCCTCATTTGATTCTGGATCAAATCTTGGCCCTTCTTCTACATGATCCTGCACTCTACATCTAGAGTCAACTTCATCAACAATTTCTTCACATACTTTTACCTTTGCCTTTCCTTTCCTTTGAATTTCTTCAACACCTGCATACTCATTTGGTGATCCTGTATACCACATGTTTTGCTCATCAAATGTTACATCTTTAGTAACAAGAAATTGCTTTGTGGATGGACTCCACAACCTGTAACCCATTTGTCTATCATCATATCCAATAAACACATACTTCTCTGCTTTTGGTTCTAGCTTATGTCTTAATTGTGAAGGAACATAAGCATATGCAATACATCCAAATACTTTACAATGATCAAGACTAGGCTTCTTACCCCACCATGCTTCATAAGGGGTTCCTCCATCCAAAGCTTTGCAAGGCAACCTATTCACAAGGTATGTTGCAGTGTTAATAGCCTCTGCCCATAAGTAATTTGGACAATTCTTTTCCTTCATCATGGCTCTTGCAAATTCTACAAGAGTCCTATTCCTCCTTTCTGCTACTCCATTCTGTTGAGGGGAGTACCTGCAAGTCACTTCTCTTTTGATACCTGCATTCCACAAATAATCATCAAACTCTTTTGAGAAATACTCTCCCCCTCCATCTGATCTTAACCTCTTTAGCTTTTGTCCTGTGATCCTTTCTGCATAAGCATGGAAATGTTTGAATGTCTTGAAGACTTCTGATTTGTCCTTGATTACATACAAAGTAATCCACCTGGTTGCATCATCAACAAACAACACATAATATCTGGATCCATTTATGCTATAGTCCCTTGAGGGACCCCATACATCTGTATGAACCAATTCAAGCATATTTGAATACTTGTACCCTGATTTGTTATAAGAACTTTTATGTGCTTTACCTAATTGACAAGCTTCACACTTGTACACCATATGTTGCCCTTCAATGTTTGGCAATCCAAGCACCACCTGATTCTTTGACATTTCCTTTATAGCTCTCTCATTGAAATGACCTAGCCTTTTATGCCATAGGTCTAATTCAGATACCTTTTGTCCTCCATAGGTGAATAGTGCATGTCCCACATTACCTTGGACCTTGAGAGTGAACAATCTTCCTTCCTTTTTACCTGCAATTATGGTTCTATATCCCTGATTTGGATCTTGTACATAGACACCATCATTTGTGAATTTTACTTCATAACCTTTCTCCACAATTTGCCCTACACTTATCAAATTTTTAGGAATAGTAGGGACATAAAGTACCTTGCTCAGAAGTGTACTTCCACTCTTTGTTTTCACTGATCCAATGCTCTCCACTTTATGTTTGGTATTATCACCTGTTTGAACTGTATGTCCATTCACCCTTGCTTCCATATCAGTCATCAAGGATAGGTTCCCACTCAGATGGTTGCTGCACCCTGAGTCAATATAAAACACTCTTTGATCATCTCCCATTGATTCATGAGTTGCATTCAGGATAAGAGTCATGTCATCCTTCTGATCTGATGCATAATTGTAATAATTATTGTTGTAGGACTGAGATTGGAAGTTTCTTCCACCTCCTCTTCCATATGTTGTCCTACCTCCTCTTCCTCTGAAGTTGCCTCTTTGGTTTCTGCCTCCTCTACCTCTTTGACTATAATTCTGATTGTTGTATCCTCCACTTTGATTGTTATACCAACAATCATTTGCCAAATGATTTGTTCTGCCACAAATCCAACAAGCTTTAGCATTATCTTTGTTCTTACCTCCTCTTCCTTTACCTCTGAAATTTGTCTTCCCTTTTGTGAAGTTGGCTTGATTTGAATTCCCTTCATCTTCATTTGATTGCTTTCCCTTGCCATTCTTTTTCTTGTCTTTGGAGTACATAGCTTGACTTGTACTTCTATCATTGTCTCCTTTAAGATCCTGCTCAAAGGTTAGCATGTGTCCTAGCAATTGATTAAGGTCAGGAGTAAAGTGATCAAGTGACAACTCTATGGACAATATAAAAGGCTTCCACTTCTCATCACCTCTTAGACCTGTAAGTATTTGTCTTACCAACTTTTCCTCTTCAATATCTTCATCCACTGCTCCCAAGCTATCTGCAATATCTTTCATCCTTGCCACATAATCTGAAATTGATTGTGAACTCTTCTTCTTGAATGTTGTGAACTCAGCCCATAGTGAGGACTTCCTTGACTTAGTTGTATTTTGGAAATGCTCTTCCAAGGCATTCCAAACATCTGTAGCACTTTCTAAACCTCTGATGTGAGGTAGAAGGTAATCATTTACAGCCATGTAAATGATGCTCCTTGCTTGAGCATCCTTTCTCATCCAAGTCTTCATCATTGCAAGTTCCTCTCTAGTAGGAATACTTGGATCTGCAAATTCTGGTTTTTCTTCATCTCCTGTAATGAATGATATAAGATCTTTGCTCATGAGGTGTGCTTCCATCCTCATGGACCATGCTGGATAGTTCTCCCTATCTAGCTTATCAATCTGCAAGCTTTCTCCCATCTTGTATCCACCTGTGTATTGAAATCTTCAAGCTTTACAAACAATGTATGTACCTTTACTTCGAATTGAACTCCTTTTGCCTTTCTTGATGTCAATTTGTCTTCTCCTCGAGCTTTGGCTCCAAGCTTTCACTTCTTGATCCTTCAAATGTTGAATCTCTTGAATCTGCAGCAATCGGGATCCTCCTTTTCTTCAAATTGATGTCTCCTGCTCTGATACCACTGATGGAGAATGTTAATCTCCAAAAGAACAACTTATTCTTGTGATTAGAGCACCTCTATACCAAGAATAAGTCAAAAACTTTCATACATTTAGAGGATCAACTTCTAATATTCAAAAGATGAACAAATCTGTGAAGAAGGTGATACACAGAAAAGTCTGCTGCACTATTTCCTTACATTGACTTATCAAATGTGTAAAGTTTTCCATGAAACTTTGTACGAATCATCTCTTAGAGTTTGCGCAACTATTCCAAGTTGAATCACTCCAAAAGATTAAGTGTAGCTTGAGAAATCAACTTCTCAAGTTACCTATGTCAGAAACTATACTTCTGAGAAGTCGATTCTGACACCCCTAACTTCTTAACTTTGATTCTCACAGTATCTTACCCGTTTTGCCAAATGCTTTTAGCCACGAGTAGATCACCTTCCAACTTAAAGATTAAGTGCTTGCTTGCACAAAACTTTAAACTATGGAGTGAGCACTGACCAAAAGATTAAACACGAATTTTGCGCCTGTTTCAGAGAACTGTAGACATTCAACACATATGAATGTTCCTACTCATAATTCTCCTAGCCTGTTCACAATTAGACTCTGAAATTCAGGTCACAGGCTCATCAACTAACAACTTAGATATCCTCAAAAGGATTTCACAAATGATCAAACACAGAAGGAGCAGACACGAAAAGATCGGGCGCAATATTTCTTCATTAACTCAGAAATTTACAACTGAGTAATGAGAGCTCACACAATTCACATTCCTCTATCTCTTGACTTCTAATTAATGTCACATATGCTCTCATGTGCTCTCACCTATATGCCCCGACTTTTCTCAAGGTATTTATAGATAATTTGTACATAATTCTCACTGAACAAAAGTTCTAAGTCATCTATGACTATGCTAATGTACATATGTGTACAAAACAACATTCTGACTTCTTCTTTATTTTGCAACCTTCTTCCTTTGCTTCATTCTGACCATAAGTATTCTCCAAGACCTGTATAATCACCAATTTGTGATTGGTTTGCTCCAACAAGGTCTTGGGTTCAACCCCCATGGGATACATGGGGAGAGTGTTTTGCCCAAAGAGCTCTAGAGCCTTCTAGAAGCATCCAGTTGAGTTAACTCTGGTTAACTGGGGCACTTGGTGCACATGTAGTTATATGGCTGACACTTGGATGGTTAGTATCCACCCGCCCAAGAAGGCATTCCCCTGGAGGGAGCTATATATAGAGGCATTTGGTTGGGAGGAGAGTCATCTCTCTAGCACATGGTGGTCGTAATTTTGCATTGGTATCAGAGCTCAAGTTGAGCTTCCATGGACACCTTGAAGGGACTTCATCATCTTCCTTAAGTGTTCATGAGAGTCCATGCGTTGTCTCTTTCCCAAGACCTTGAAAAATAACATTCTCCTAATAGCAAGTAGTTCCTAGCAATTCCCAAACCACCGGTATCGGTACTTAAGTCCAAATAGTGATATAACCTAAAGGTATATCAAAGATTCTTAGCTTTGGAATCTAAGAGGCATCAATGTATGCTTGGGCTGAAGTTCACAAAAAGATCTCTAAAAATCCTGCAAGTAAGCAAAGAAGCTTATGATAGTTTAGGAGATCTTAAAGATAAAGACTAATTCTTTATTCTAGTTGCAACGTCAACCTGACCTATCAAGCTTGCCCATGATTGTCCAAGAACGTGTGATTGGAACTACTCTGTAGATTGCCCAAGTATTGGCAATAAAATTCCTTTGGGGAATTATTCACTCAAGTTCCATTTATCCAATGGAAAATTGTGAAAAGAGTAAGTTGTTCCAAGACTGAACAGAGTGAAGGAGTTCCAAGAATGTAGTCAGCAACTGTGAAGACAGTACATAAGTTTGTGGAAGGTAGAACATAAAAGTTTACCTATCCTTAAAGGGATTTTGGTACAAATCCGGAGAGCATGAGCAAATGCTTAAGACTTAAGCAATAGAGATATTCCTATATATAGTCCCTAGGGTAGGTACCTAAAGCATCAGTAAGAAAGGAATCTAAAGATAAGAAGTTAAAAGCTCTCGTCACTACAAATTGGCCAAGGATAAACCAATTAAACTTGAATCTGTGAAAATTCAAGTACTTGGAATTCTAACTGGTTTTCATTTCGAAAACTCTAGTAAAAAGGAATAGATATTCTATCAAGAGGTTTTCAAGTTTCCAAGGCAAAGCACGTGATTGTGAGATGATCATGTGAAGGGATCAAAACCTAGAATATTTAGTTAGAGATAATGCCTGGAACTTCAAATTCTCGTAAAGAATTGAAGCAAGAAGGTACTCTATCAAGAGATATTTTGACTTTAGGATAAATATTACCCACACATTAATGTGAATATAAAATAAGGTGGTATGGGACACTAGATTTGATACTCATATTGATGTAGAAAAGATGGTATGGGACATTAGACCATGGGATGATAATTGTCTTTTAGTCCTAGATTGGATCTTGAAGTTAGGTTTGATCCTCAAATGAATTAAAACTTCAAAGAAGGAGTTTAAATTCGAGGAGGATAAAAGTAGTATCTCAAGATATTTCAAGATAACTTTAAGATCAAGGAAACATAAGATATGAAGTAAGTAACTTCCAAGATCTTGAAGCACTTCAAGATAAAGTGTTATTAATTCAGAAATATTTCATAAATTTATGAAGAATTCAGACTTTGACTTTGAGTTGATCTTTTCAACCAAGGATTTGATTGACTAAGTCAAGCACCAAGTTCCTAGTATAAATTGGAAAATTCACTCTTTTGACTCAAAGAAATGCAAGATTATGACCACCACGTGCTACAGGGATGACTCTCCTCCCAACCAAATGCCTCTATATATAGCTCTCTCCATGGGACTGCCTTCTTGGGCACGTGGAAACTAACCATCCAAGTGTCAGCCATGTAACTACATGTGCACCAAGTGTCCCAGTTAACCAGAGTTAACTCAAGTGGATGCTTCTAGAAGGCTCTAGAGCTCTGGGCAAAACACTCTCCCTAGGTATGCCATGGGGGTTGAACCGAAGGCCTCCTCCTTCACATCTTTGAGTCTTAACCACTAGGCTAAGTGGATCACTTGGTTACAAGAGCACAAGATCTCCTAGTAAGTCTAAACTCAAGATCTTTGATCATACACACAGATGACCAAACAGTGTCCGATTTCAGATCCGTTTGAACCGACTGGACCCTTAGATCATAGAATTACTTTATTGCATACCATATCTTGGCAAATATTCCTTTTCTAATAACCAAATCCCAAGAAATATAGGCATGGGATTTTTACCTATGTTTTTTACCTGTGTTCTCTCATATGTGTGTGAAAAGGTGGGCTATTTACAAAATGCTTCTCTAGCATAGCATTGAAGAAATATTAAAAAGTTTCCTAAGTGGGTGTTCTTATGTGAAAATTTAAATATATACAAAGAGGGTTATTCTCATGATCAAGGGAGGGTTTCCATGCACAAATGAAGATGTATGCATGTTGAGATATCAATCTCAACATGTGATGATCCAGGATGACACGTATTAGTTTTTCATTTCTATGACATGTATAGTGGTCACACCAGTATATGTCAGGTATACTTCATTGAGCTTTATTATATTTATCTACCGAGAATGATGGCACATTTTTTACTTGCAGCGAATGAACTCATTCGCAGACATTCAATTTTTCCTTATGTGCTGATCTTTATATATTGCACTTGTTGTACTCTTGTTTTTGAGGTCATTGTTGTACGTTACTTTTATGTAATAGAAGAAAAAGAAGATCATTCTTCCTTGCCTCAATCTATGTGTGTGCTTCTCCTTGAGAGTGAGAGTGTGTGTGTGAGCTCTTTTCCTTATCTCCTTCCTCGTGACAATGCATACCCTACATCCCCTACAACCCAATAGTTATTACTTCCTTTTCCACTTTTGAAGCCTCTATCTCTACCTCTTCCTCTACAAAAGTAGAATAGCTACTGAGAACAAGCTTTTCCTTGGGAGTTTGAGTCTTCACCAAGGTTCTTTTCTTCAATTATCAGCATGGATAGAAGATCAACAAAATTTGGAATATTCTAGGATTCAATCAAGCTTCCCCTGCTTTGTGGGATTTGGGGGGTCCCGTGGGCACTAGTCCCCTTCTATTGTACCTTTGTTTCTTAATTTAATTCAAGTCCGGGAGAGTAGGCTATTGCCGAACTTCCTTTATATTAAAAAAAAACAAAATTTGGAATATTCTCCTTGGTCTGAATAGAAATTCTTAACTGCTTATATGCACATCCTAATCTAGGAAGGCATATGTAATAAAGTGATAGGTAGGAGATGGTTGAAACACACCCTTGATAATAGGAGATGGTTGAACTACACCCTAAGAGAAAGGATTAGGAAGGAATCCTCAACCATGGCTTTTGGGGCGAGTGGTTAGCCCATCACATTCCTATCCAAGAGGTTGTGAGTTCAACTCCTTACATTGGTACCAGAGCCTAGGAAGTAGGCTTGGGAAAGGTGGATTGACCTAATGGCCTCTAAAAGAGGTGCTTGGGCATCCTATATGAAAGGGTACAAAGTAGCGCATGTCGCTTTCTCAAGCTAGTCTAACAAAGATTGAAGTGTATGTCTCAATTGTAGTAGGTCGGATTGAGGAATGTAAGATACCATTGGAAAGCTCTCCAAATGAACTTTGCAAATCGGATGAGATAGCAAGAAAGTGTAAAGCCCTTCTGAAACCATGGGTGGCACTTGATTGAGGGTTCAAGATACCAAACATGGGTGAGAACAAGGTTCAAGACTAAGGTTGAGAACAAGGGCCCAAGACACCAAGGTTGCGAACAACAAGATTCAAGACACCAAGGTTGAGAGCAAGGGTTCAAGAGGCCAAGGTTGTGAACAAGGTTCAAGAAATTGTGCGAGGTTGAGAACATCAATTCAAGGGTACCTAGGGAGTTCAAGGGGTTGATCACCGAGGCGAGAGGGATACATGAGGAGATCATTGAGGACAATGATTGACCAAGGGGTGAAGAATGTAATAAAGTGATAGGTAGGAGATGGTTGAAACACACCCTTGGCAGATAGGAGATGGTTGAACTATACCCTAAGAGAGGATTAGGAAGTAATCCTCAACCATGGCTTTTGGGGCAAGTGGTTAGCCTATCACATTCATATCCAAGAGGAGTTCAATTCCTTAGAGCATACTTCAACTTTATAATCATTATCTACATTAACACCAATAGATGCAAGCGACTCACATGTGCTTTTGATTTTTAAGGGGTAGTTACTAACTAACATGCCTTTTTATTGGTCTCATACAATGTGAACAAATTGTTCCAAGCCTCTTTTAGCATTTTGCCATTCTATATGTGCCCAACCATGCTTTCTTATATGTTAACAAACATCCAATATTATCTTGATGCTTCTTATTCCACTCTTCATATGCTCTTAATCGGTCCATAATGTGATTGCTCTCTGGTATCTATGGAGGGTTTTTCAACATCTCCTTTGAGATACTTCTAGTAGCCTTTTCCCATCAAGAAATTTTTCATTCTAAATCTCCAAGCATGGAAGTTTTTCTTGTTCAACTTATCACTCATAACTTGAATCAATCCATTAACATTTTCTTTTTGCAACAATTTACAATACTGCAAAAACACTAGAAGCAGTACCTCTACTTGCACACTATCACATTATGGTTGGGCAATTTGATCTCCTACTTTGAAAGGAGAACAAGATTAGCAATGAGAATTACATGAGCTATGCTCAAGGATTATGGATCTAGAATGATTAGGAGAGATGAGATTATATGCAGTGCCAGGGATATAAGCATCTAAAAAGAGGAAAAAGGCTTATTTTGGTGCTCATATCAACTAAAAAGGTTAATATGAATGAACCATTTGATTGTCCCTTGAAAGACCTAACTTTCCACTTTACTTACTATGTATGTGTGTGTGTGAATTCTTATACTTCTCACTTGCACAATTGCATCACTTTCTCATGATCTTCATATCACCATCTTGTCTTCACGCTTGATAATTTAAGATTGGATCTTCATCGATGTTGATACTCACCATTGATCTACAAGAGAAAATATTCCATTTTAGACTGCAATTGTAATGAAAATTCTTACTATATTTGACCTTCATATAGGCCTAAAAGTCTCTCAATGGAATAGATTTATGCAAAAAACTTTGCCATCAGCATAGGTTTATACCTATATATGTTGCCATTTGAATTCCTTATTACCTTGTATATTGATTTTTTCCTATGACCTTCATGTTCTTGGTTTTAGGTGCCCATGACTAGGTCTGGTTCTCCTTGAGTGTTTCACTTCTTCTTGCATAGATTGGTCCTAATTGATGGGGGAAGTATCTCAACCCCTAAGCAACGATGAAGCGCGAATGACCTCCACAGGTATCCTTCTTTGACCTCTGCACACCAAAAATGCTCTTACTCAGAGCTTATGCAGAGAACTCCAGTGAGCTTTTGTAGACCTGTAGTAGACACCAAGGGCTTTCCAACAAAACAAATTTCACTTGAAATGGATGC
The DNA here is from genome assembly GCA_020310875.1 of Ceratopteris richardii. NCBI lineage: Eukaryota > Viridiplantae > Streptophyta > Polypodiopsida > Polypodiales > Pteridaceae > Ceratopteris > Ceratopteris richardii. The sequence continues at coordinate 37,734 of MU262163.1, read as the reverse complement.
TTACACAAAGAGAAACAATGTCTACAACATGAGCTAGTTGAATGCTCACAACTGCTAGTCAAGCAGAGACCTCACTTCACTCCAGCAAACTTTTCTCAGAGATTATACAGAGAATGAATCTCAAACTTAAGTCAACTTTAGACGACTCTAATAGCTACCCAATGACACCAAAATCATAGCAAATGGATACATAGAGAAGGAGAACCAGCCCTTACAACAGAGAGCAAAATATTTCCAACAGAGCCTACACAAAGAGAGAGATATCAATCACACAACTTCACTAAAATGAATGTTGCTCCCAGCTTACTCAGAGAATGCTCCAGAGAATTGGTAAGCATAAAATAGACTCTTATAGCTATCCAATGAGACAAGAATTACATCAAATGGATACCATATGAGGGAGAACCAATGCTAACAACTCAGGGGTAGAGAGTTGCAACACTGCCTGCGCACACACATAGATATGCCTACTAAAAGAAAACAAACAAGCAAGCAAGGGGGTTGCTTAAGCAAGGGGCTTGCTTATCACAACTCCAGCACTTAGTGCTCACTTTACATGAGCTAAAACTCCAAGAAGATGGCCCAAAAGAAGTCGGGATACATGCTCCTTTTATAGTGAGAGGTGTGCCCCTAAAATCTAGGAACTACCTTTCCAAATCAGCCTCCTAACTTGGAGGAATTAGTTGAGATGACTTGGGGAGTGGTTGAGTGACTTTTCTTGATGGAATCTCGTGGCTTTTGGCTTCCTTTGATTGCTCCACATGTCCATAAAAGATTCCCCACGAATTTTTAGCTTGAAGCTTGACTTTTAACACTCCCCCTCAAGCTTCAATTCTTCATCCTCATCCAAGCTCCTTCATGTTGATGCATTGCTTGAATTTTGAAATCTTCATCCCATCCAAAGCCTTTGTAAACATGTCCGCAACTTGGTCCTTAGTACCAATATGATGTACTGAAACTTCCTTGGATATCACCTTTTCCCTTATGAAGTGATAGTGCACTTCAATATGCTTGGTTCTAGCATGATAGACAGGGTTCGATGCTAGATGAATGCTACTCATGTTGTCACAAAAAATTGGATATGTGTCAACCTGCAAATTAAGCTCCATAAATAACTTCTTAATCCACATTAGCTCACATGTGACTTGAGCCAAAGCTCTATACTCAGCCTCGGTGGAAGATAATGCCACCGTGGGTTGCTTCTTTGAAATCCATGAGATGATCTTGCTACCTAGCATGACTAGGTAACCACTTGTACTCCTTCTATCTTCCTTCGAACCGGCCCAATCGGCATCGGAATAAGCTTTGACCTGCATATCATCATCAAATGAGTAGAACAATCCTTCATTTATAGTGGCTTTGAGATATCGCAACATTCTTCTTGCAGCTTGCAAGTGTGTAGTCCTTGGACTATGCATAAATTGTGATAACACTCCAACTCCATATGCTATGTCAGGCCTGGTTATTGTGGCATAATTGAAAGAGCCTACAATAGATCGATACAAAGTTACATCCTCTAATGGCTCTCCATCAATGGAGCTTAGCTTTACATTAACTTCCATGGGATTTGAAATAGGCTTGCAATGTAGCATCCCAAACCTCTCAAGTAGGTCTAGAATATACTTCCTTTGTATGAGCATAATACCTTCTTCTTTGTATACAACTTCAATGCCAAGAAAATACCTAAGATCTCCAAGATCAGAGATCCTAAACTCCTTTCCAAGCTTTGCCTTGATCTCCTCAATGCCCTTTGTATCATTACCTGTAATGATAAGATCATCTACATACACACACATGTAGACCACAAGTTCTCCTCTTTGTTTGATGAAGAGAGATGGATCCGCCTTGCATTGATTGTAACCACATTTGATCAAATAGTCCACCAATCTTTGGTTCCAAGCCCTTGGAGCTTGCTTTAGGCCATAAAGTGCCTTCTTCAACCTACAAACATGATGTGGAAACTCTTTATGAACAAAACCTAGTGGTTGCTCCATGTATACCTCTTCTTCCAAGTCTCCATTGAGAAAGGCATTCTTGATATCCAATTGGAAGAGCTTCCATCCTTTGCTAGCAGCCATTGCAATGAGTGTCCTAATGGTGCTCATCTTTGCCACGGGGCTGAATGTCTCTTCAAAGTCCACTCCATAGGTTTGTGCAAAACCCTTAGCCACCAATCTTGCTTTGAACCTAGAAATAGATCCATCTGAATTCCTCTTTACTTTATACACCCACTTATTACCTATTACCTTCATGTTCTCCTTCTTGGGCACTAGAGTCCATGTTTGATTTTCCTCAAGTGCGTCGATCTCTTCTTGCATTGCCTCTTTCCATTCGGTGTACCTGCTTGCATCTTCATAGCAATCGGGCTCATGATCTTCTACTACTTTGTTCATATATGCATAATGTGTTGCCATGTATGAATCATAAGTAAACCTTTGAGTTGGATACTTAACTCTAGAAGACTTCCTTTCTTCACCTTTTGGAGGAATAAACCTCCTTTGCCTTGGGAACTTGATCTCTTTCTTTGACGTGGCTTCTTTCTCCATCATGTGTCCTTCATCATCTTCAACTTCATTACCTTCTTCATCCAACTCCACCAATGTTGCTTTGCCTTTGTTGATTGATTGTGCTTCATAGCTTGATGAAGATCTCCCCCTCCATGGTGAGTTCATGCTTGAACTATCTTCATTGATGGAACACCTTGGGCTGCTTAGCTCTAGGTCGATTTGTTCTTCATCATGTCCATGCTTTTCTTCTTCATAGTCCTGCATACAATCATACTTCTTATACCAAGGGAGTAGCTCATCAAATGCTACATCCCTTGATATCCTCAAGTCCTTTGTATTTGGGTTGAAGCACCTGTAACCTTTATGATCATTTGAATATCCTAGAAACACACACTTTTCTGCCTTTGGTTGTAGCTTGTGCCTCAATTCACTTGGCACATGTACATAACAAGTACATCCAAATATCTTCAAGTGGGAAAGATCAGGTTTCTTACCATAATAGGCTTGATATGGTGTCAAGCCATGGATCCCTGAGGTAGGAGCCCTATTCATTAGATACACGGCGGTATTTGCTGCATCACTCCAAAACATGTTAGGTACATTCATCTCATTAAGCATTGCTCTAGCGATCTCGGCAATGTATCTATTCTTTCTCTCTGCTACTCCATTTTGTTGGGGTGTGTACCTGCATGTTACTTGCCTCTTGATGCCTTGATCCATTAAAAAATCAGAAAACTCATTTGAGAAATATTCTCCCCCTCCATCGGACCTTAGCTTCTTGATATATGTACCTGTTTCCTTCTCTACCATTGCCTTGAATGCTTTGAAACATGTAAACACATCTGATTTGTTTTTGATGAAATAAACCCAAACCATCCTTGTGCAATCATCTATAAAAGTGACAAAGTACTTGTTACCTCCAATGGATTGCTCTTTCGTTGGCCCCCACACATCTGTATGTATCAACTCCAATGGATGTTGGCTTATGTAGCCACTCTTCTTGAATGGAAGTCTCGCTTGCTTCCCTAGTTGACAAGATTCACATAAATGCTTCATACCTTGTCCTTGGAAGTTGGGAAGACCTTCAACCAGCCTCTTGAATTGCATTTCCTTCATTCTTTGTATGTTGATGTGACCTATCCTCTTGTGCCACAAGTCCAACTCCGAAATCCTCTTGTTTCCATATGTGAAGTAGACATGTTGAGTAGAATGAGAATTTACCTCCAAAGTGAAGAGTCTCCCTTGCTTCTTTCCTCTTGCTATGACCTTGTAACCTTGCTTAGGGTTCTCCACAAAGCATCCACCTTTGTTGAACCTTACTTGATAGCCTCTTTCAACCATTTGCCCAACGGACACCAAGTTCTTTGTGATGGTAGGTACATGCAAGACATCCTTGAGACATCTTCCTTCCTCCTTGTCATCCAAAGCTACATCTCCAACATGGGAGATCTCATGGGCTGTATCATCACCTGTTTCTACATGTCCTTTACCTTTGGGAACATGTAGATTAGTAAACCAAGAAGCATTGCAACTCATATGGTTGCTACATCCACTATCAATATACCAAGTGTTATCTACTTTGCTTGAATTCCCATTCATGTGCATCATCAAGAGATTGTCATTTTCTGAACTTGTAGAAGCATAATTACCTTGGCCTTTGTATGAAGAACCTTGATTATAGTTCCTTTGGTTTCCTCCTTGGTAGCAATCTCTAGCATAGTGGCCAAACTTGCCACATATGTAACATCCTTCGCCATCTTGATTCCTGTTTTGTTGATGTCGTCCTCCTCTTCCTCTTGATCTTCCTCTCCCTCTTTGTGATGAGGTGCCTTGGTCATGTCCTTGATTTCTTGAGTGGCCTTGCCTTCCTCCAAACCTTCCTTTGCCCCTTCCTTGTCCTTGTCTTCCTTTGCCCCTTTGATTACCTGCATAGAAAACTTGTGCATCTTTGCTTTTAGTTGAACTTCCACCTATGTTCATTTCTTCGGTGACCATGAGAGCAACCAATTGCTCAAAATCGGGAAGATTATCCCTTACATAAACTGAAGTGGTAAAGGGTTTCCACTTCTCATCATCTCTCAAACCATTGAGAGTATAAGCCACAAGATCGTCATCGTCTACGTGGCTTCCAATGGATCCCAATGCATCTGATAACTCCTTGACCTTAAGTATGTAGTCATTTATGCTACTCCCTGAGCTCTTCCTAAGGTTGTTGAGCTCATTCTTGAGTTGGATCTTCCTTGCTTTGGTGCTTGTTGAATAAAGCCTTTCAAGTGTCTCCCATACCTTCATGCTTGAATCCAGGTCTTGGATATGGCCGATCATGCTATTGCTAATGTGTTGGGAAAGAATAAAGATAACCCTCTTGTCTCTTTCATTCCATTCCCTAAAGGCCCTTCTCTGGTCATTGGTTGGATTCTCATCCAACCTAGGTCTTGGTTCACTTCCACTAATCAACCCCCAAAGGCCCTTGCCCATAAGATAGTTGGAGACCCTAAATCTCCATGGTTGATAGTTACCTTTGTCTAGCTTTTCAATTTGAGTGTTGAAGTCTCCCATATCTAGTCTTTGATACTTGACCTAGCCCTTGGCTAATGCTCCAATGTGTGTAAAATGAAAATGAGGCTCTGAGGTTACCTCAATCCAAAGCTTTCCTTAGATGGACACCTTGTGCTCTTGCAAATTTGAGTAGAATAGCTCCCCCTTGATGTGAGCTACCTCCAAGAA
>MU262163.1:17500-20000 GCA_020310875.1 Ceratopteris richardii | reverse complement strand
TTCTTGGGTACCAAGTCCCAAGTATCACTCTCCTTGAGAGCCTCCATTTCTTCATCCATTGCTTCCTTCCATTCTGGTTTAGTAATTGCTTCTTCAAATGTACCTGGTTCTTCATTCAAGATATCCTTTGCAAGATATACAGAGTGCTTGGTTACAAGTGAAGTATCATACCCATACCTAATAGGTTTCTTTTTTTCTCTTTGAGATCTTCTCATAGCTTGAGTTGAGGATTCTGGATTGTCTTCTAATTGCTTCATCTTCATCTTCCCTTTGGATTTCCAAGCCTTGAACTCTTCAATGTTGATGGTGTCTTCATCATCTGAGCTTGTGTCCTCTTTCTGAGTTGGTTCTTGTCTGATAAGCTTTGGAAAGTCTTCTTCCATATCATAAGGTAGGCTAACTTTCCTGCACTCATTTTCATACCATGAATCATTTTCATCAAAGATGACATCTCTGCTTACCTTGAAGCCTTTGTTTGAGGGGTTGTAGAATCTGTATCCTTTCTGATTTAAGTCATAACCAATGAAGATACCCTTTTCAGCCTTAGGGTCTAGCTTTCCCCTTACCTGTGAGGGAATATGCACATATGCAACACACCCAAAGATTTTGCAATGATCCAGAGATGGTCTCTTACCATGCCAAGCCTCATAGGGTGTCATTCCATCAAGTGTCTTTGATGGCAACCTGTTGATTAAGTATGTGGCAGTAGATACACTCTCTGCCCAAAGATAATTTGGTAGTTTTTTCTCATTAAGCATAGACCTAGCTGTCTCTACAATGAATCTATTCCTCCTTTCAGCTACCCCATTTTGTTCAGGTGAGTACCTTGTAGTAATCTCCCTCTTGATGCCTCTTTCCTTCAAGAAATCTTCAAAGTCATTTGAGAAGTATTCTCCACCACCATCTGACCTTAGCCTCTTCAAATGTCTACCTGTTTGATTCTCAACTAATGCAAGATACCTTTTGAAACAATTAAATACTTCATCTTTATGTTTCATGAAGTATAAGACAGTCCATCTGCTATAGTCATCAATAAAGGACACATAGTACCTTGATCCAGATATGGATGGCTCCTTGCTAGGTCCCCAAACATCTGTATGCACCAATTCCAAATAATCTTCATGCATAAAACCTTTCTTGGTATAGGGCAATCTGTGTGACTTACCAAATTGACAAGCCCCACACTTGTATATCATGTGTTGCTTGGATACATTAGGTATCCCAAGCACACATTGATCCCTGCTCATTTGTTTTATGGTCCTCTCTCCAATGTGACCTAATCTCTTGTGCCACATCTCCAATTCTGATAGGGTTTGGTCCTTATAGTTGTACAAAGCAATATTCTTAGTATCTTCAAGTTCAAAGGTAAACAATCTACCTGATTTCTCTCCCTTGGCTATCCTTCTGAATCCATGTCTTGGATCCTCCACATATGCACCATGTTGAGTGAACCTGACCTGTAGACCTTTTTCAACAATCTGACCTACACTCATCAGATTCTTGGTGATTGTTGGAACATACAACACTCTGCTTAGTAAATTCTGATTACCATCACTTGTTTTGACATTGCCTACTTTAATAACTGAATGTTTAGTGTCATCACCTGTCTGCACTTGGTGCTTGCCTTTGGGTTCTTCCAAATCAGAGAGTAAGGCAACATTTCCAGCTACATGGTTGGAGCAACCTGAATCAATATAGAACAAATGATCATCATTGATACCTGATTTAGATGTCATGTTCATAATCAACAAGGAATCATCTTGATCCTCTGCATAATTGTTGTAATCCTTTCTGTTCCTATATCCACCTTGATAATTGCCATTGTGATTGTAGCTATTGTTGTAATTATTGTTGTAGCCATGGTAGCCTTGAGATTGATTGAATCTGCCTCTGCCTTGAGAGTATCCTCCTCTTTGGTGACCTCTTCCTCTTTGGTTCTTGTAGTTTTTGTAGCATTCATCTGTAGTATGGTTAGACAAGCCACAAATATTGCATGGAGATTGATTGTAGGGTCTCCCCCTACCGGACTTACCTCCTCTGCCCCTACCTCTAGATGATCTACCTCTCCCTGCATAGTTTGCTTGGGAGGTAGAGCCTTCTTCATCAACCTTCTTGCTTTTACCCTTGTCTTTGGTCTTCTTATCAGTATATAGGGCAGAGGGATTGTTACCTTTTGATTGCTCTCCATTCTTTGTGATCTTTGCTTCATGTGTAAAGAGTTGTCCAATCAGAGTTGTTAGATCAGGTGCTTGGATGTCCATGTACAAGTCCATTGCTGTGGTAAAGCTCTCCCACTTGTCATTTGCCTTTAGTCCATTGATCACTTGTCTGACTATTTGCTCTTCCTCAATTTCTTCTCCAACACTTGCAAGTTGATCTGCAATGTCCTTGACTTTGGTGACAAAATCTGAGACACATTGTTTTGATTGCTTCCTAAGAGTTGTAAACTCAATCCATAGCTGATTTTTTCTGGCCCTTGTGCTTGATGAAAAGTATGTTG
>MU262163.1:0-10000 GCA_020310875.1 Ceratopteris richardii | reverse complement strand
AGATGAAGGAACAACTACTCAAGCCAACTTCCTAAGAGGTAGAGGAGGTGGCAAAGGTAGAGGAAGAGGCAGGAACAATAAAGATGGAGGCAAAGCTTGCTGGATTTGTGGTAAGACAAATCATTTAGCTAATGATTGTTGGCACAATACTCAGAATAATAATGGATATAGTCAAAATTATAATGTAAGAGGAAGAGGTGGCAGAAATCAAAGAGGTAATTACAGAGGTAGAGGTGGAAGGAATTACTTTGGAAGAAATACAGGTAGAGGATTCCAAAGTCAACAATACAACAACACCTACTACAATTATGCTTCAGATCAAAAGGAAGATTCAACATTGATAATGAATGCAACTTGTGAAAGGCAGAGTGAAGATCAAAGAGTCTTCTACATTGACTCAGGGTGTAGCAATCACCTGAGTGGTAACATATCTTTGATGACTGATTTGGAAAGTAAAGTGTTTAATCATGTTGTTCAAACAGGTGACAACACAAAGCACAATGTGAAGTCAATTGGATCAGTGAAGGCCAAGGATGGAAGCACCTTATTGAGTAAGGTCTTGTATGTTCCTACAATCCCTAAGAATTTGATAAGTGTAGGTCAAATTGTTGAAAAGGGATATGAAGTAAGGTTCACTAATGATGGAGTATATGTGGAAGACCCTAGCCAAGGGTATAAACAGATTGTTTCAGGAAAAAAAGAAGGAAGACTATTTACATTGAAGATTCAGGGTAACATTGGTCATGCAATGTTCACATATGGAGGACATAAGATCTCTGAGTTAGATCTTTGGCACAAGAGGCTTGGACATTTCAATGAAAGAGGTATTAAAGATATGGTTAACAATGGTTCAGTGCTTGGATTGCCTAATGTTGCAGGTCAACATATGACATACAAATGTGAGGCATGTCAATTAGGTAAGGCTCATAAACATTCATATTCCAAGCATGGTTTTATGCACTCAGAGAAGCTTGAGTTGGTACATACAGATGTGTGGGGACCATCAAAAGATTTCAGTATAAATGGATCAAGGTATTATGTGATTTATGTTGATGATGCTACCAGGTGGATCACTATCTATGTGATCAAAGATAAGTCAGAAGTGTTTAATACATTTAAACACTATCATGCATATGCAGAAAGAATTACAGGTCATAAGTTGAAGAGACTAAGGTCAGATGGAGGGGGAGAGTATTTCTCAAATGAGTTCAGTGATTACTTATGGAATGCAGGTATAAAAAGGGAAATTACTTGCAGGTACTCTCCTCAACAAAATGGTGTTGCAGAAAGGAGAAATAGAACAATTGTTGAGTTTGCAAGATCCATGATGAAGGAGAAAAATTGCCCTAATTACTTGTGGGCTGAGGCTGTAAATACAACCACTTATTTGGTCAATAGGTTACCATGTAAAGCCTTGCAGGGTATGACACCATATGAGGCTTGGTGGGGTAAGAGACCTACCTTAGATCATTGCAGAGTTTTTGGGTGTGTGGCATATGCATATGTGCCATCACAATTAAGACACAAATTGGAACCCAAAGCTGAAAAGTATGTTTTCATTGGCTATGATGACAAGCAGATGGGCTATAGATTGTGGAGTCCATCAACAAAACAATTTATGGTTTCTAAAGATGTTACATTTGATGAACAAAGCACTTGGTATGCAGGTACAATCAAAATCAATACAGATGATGAAGAAGAGGTGAGTCAAAGAAAAGGTAAATCAAAATTTCAAATATTTGATGAGCAAGAGAATAATGAAGTGCAGGTTGAAGTGGAAGAGACACCAAGATTTGATCCTGAATGTGAAGAGCCAGAAACCTCAAGGAGTGGAGAACTCAGAAGGTCAACAAGAAATAGGTGGCAACCTACAAGGTATAGTTATGATACTTCATTTCTAGCCACAAAAGATTATGCTTATATGGTGAATACAGATGAAGACCCTTCTACATATGAAGAGGCAAAAGGTAAGGAAAAATGGGAAAGTGCTATGCAGGAGGAATATGATGCACTATTGGAGAATCAAACTTGGGATTTGGTTCCTAAACCAAATAGTCAGAAGATTATTGGATGCAAATGGGTCTACAAGACAAAAAGGTTTGCAGATGGAAGTGTGTCTAGATACAAGGCTAGACTTGTTGTCAAAGGTTTTGCACAGACATATGGCATTGATTATGATGAGACCTATAGTCCTGTGGCAAAGATGACAACCATAAGGACACTTATTGCTATTGCTGCATGTAAAGGTTGGAAGCTATGTCAACTTGATGTGAAAAATGCTTTCTTGAATGGTTATATTTCAGATGATGTATTCATGGAGCAACCTCAAGGGTTCAAAGATAAAAGGTATCCAGATTATGTGTGCAAGCTCAAGAGAGCTTTGTATGGCTTGAAGCAGGCCCCAAGGGCATGGAACTATAGACTTGTGAAGTTCCTTAAGGAACTTGGTTTTCAGGTGTCTAAAGCAGATAGTAGCTTGCTTATCAAGGCAAGTGAAAATGGTTTCATATACATGTGCATATATGTTGATGATATAATTCTTACAGGTACAGATGAAGAAGGAATACAAAGGCTTAAGAGGAAAATGGAAAAGGAGTTCAAGATAAGTGACTTGGGAGACTTATCATACTTCTTGGGCATGGAGATTACATATACTCAACATGGAGTATTTGTGACCCAAGAAAGGTATTTGAAGAACTTGTTAATCAAGTTTAAAATGGATGATTGCAGGGTAGCACCTACACCAATGGAGGTGAATCACAAATTGAGTAAGTATGGAGGTGAAGAATTCAAAGACATGAGACAATATCAGAGTTTGGTTGGTAGTCTTATCTATGCTACTCTAACTAGACCTGATTTATCATATGCAGTAGGAGTTTTGTCTCAATTTATGCATTGCCCAAGGAAAGAACATTGGATTGCAGGACAAAGGGTGTTGAGGTACATTAAGGGTACACTCAATGAAGGTTTGTATTATGGGTTTACCTCAGATACAAATATCAAAATTTATAGTGATGCAGATTGGGCAGGTAATCCAGATGATAGAAGATCTACATTTGGGTACATGTGTTATGTGGGAGATAAACTTATCTCATGGTGTTCTAAGAAGCAACATACAGTTGCTTTATCTTCTACAGAAGCAGAGTATAAAGGCATGGTTGAAGCTGCAAAGGAAGTAATTTGGGTTAAGACCTTGATGAAGAGTCTTGACATTATGCATGGAGTACCAATCATATATGGAGATAACATGAGTTCATTATATTTAGCTGCTAATCCTGTTTTTCATGCCAGGACCAAACACATTGAGATTCAGTATCACTTTCTAAGAGAGAAAGTGATGGACAAGGAGATTGAAGTCATACATACTTCAACAAAAGATCAGATAGCTGATATGCTTACAAAGAGCTTGGATGGACCAAAGCTACAGAAGTTTAAGGACATGGCAGGTATAAAGAAGAAAGGAGAAACCTCAATTGATGATTGAGGGGGAGCTGTTGGTGCAGACCAATCACCAATTGAAGACTTGGAAGGTTAAAGAGTGAAGGAAGGATCAACCATTGAAGCTTGGAAGAAAGACATATTCAGAGGATAAGAGAAATGTACATATATGTACATTAGTATAGTCATAGGTGACTCAGATCTTTGTTTTAGTGAGAACCTTGTACAAATTGTCTATATATACTTTGAGAAAAGTCGGGGCATGTATGAGAGCTTATGAGAGCATATGTAGAAGCCAAGATTGAGGAAGTTAGGAGTCAAGAGATAGAGGAAAAGTTAGTTGAGTTAGCTCTCATCACTCAGTTGTAAATTTCTGAGTTAATGAAGAAAAGTTGCGCCCGATCTTTTCGTGTCTGCTCCTTCTGTGTTTGATCATTTGTGAAATCCTTTTGAGGATATCTAAGTTGTTAGTTAATGAGCCTGTGACCTGAATTTCAGAGTCTAATTGTAATCAGGCTAGGAGAATTGTTAGTAGGAACATTCATATGTGTTGAGTGTCTACAGTTCTCTGAAACAGGCGCAGATTTCGAGTTTAATCTTTTGACCAGTGCTCACTCCATAATTTAAAGTTTTGTGCAAGCAAGCACTTAATCTTTAAGTTGGAAGGTGATCTACTCGTGGCTAAAAGCATTTAGCAAAACGGGTTAGATATTGTGAGAACCAAAGTTAAGAAGTTAGGGGTGTAGAATCGACTGTTCTAAGTAACAGATTCTGACATAGGTAACTTGTGAAGACAATTTCTCAAGTTATACTAAAGCTTTCCAAGTGATTCAACTTGGAGGTGATGCGCAATCTCTAGGAGATGATTCGTACAAAGTTTCATCAAAAACTTTACACGTTTGATAAGTCAATGTGAAGAAATTCTGCAGCAGACTTTTCTGTGTTTCACTTTCTTCACAGATTTTCTTAGTTTTGATAATTTGGAGATTGGACCTCAAATTAAGTGAAGGTTTTGACTTACTCTTGATATAGAGGTGTTCTAAATTCAAGAGTAGGTTGTTCTTTTGGAGATTAACACTCTTCATCATCTATCTATCTATCTATCTATCTATCTATCTATCTATCTATCTATCTATCTATCTATCTATCTATCTATCTATCTATCTATCTATCTATCTATCTATCTATCTATCTATCTATCTATCTATCTATCTATCTATCTATCTATCTATCTATCTATCTATCTATCTATCTATCTATCTATCTATCTATCTATCTATCTATCTATCTATCTATCTATCGATCGATCGATCGATCGATTATCTATCTATCTATCTATTTATCTATGTATGTATGTATGTATGTATCTATCTATCTATCTATCTATCTATCTGTCTATCTATGTATCTATCTATCTATCTATCTATCTATCTATCGATCTATCTATCTATCTATCTATCTATCTATCTATCTATCTATCTATCTATCTATCTATCTATCTATCTATCTATCTATCTATCTATCTATCTATCTATCTATCTATCTATCTATCTATCTATCTATCTATCTATCTATCTATCTATCTATCTATCTATCTATCTATCTATCTATCTATCTATTGATGGAGAGTGTTAATCTCCAAAAGAACAACCTACTCTTGAAGTTAGAACACCTCTATATCAAGAGTAAGTCAAAACCTTTACTAAATTAGAGGTCCAATCTCCAAAATATCAAAAGTTGAAAAATTCTGTGAAGAAGATGAAACAGAGAAAGTCTGCTGCACAATTTCTTCTCATTGACCTATCAAACATGTAAAGTTTTCTATGAAATTTTGTATGGAGTGTCGCCTAGAGATTTCGCACCTTCTCCAAGTTAAAGTTCTTCAAAAGGTTTAGTATAACTTGAGAAATCAACTTCACAAGTTATCTATGTCTGAATCTGCACTTCTGAGAAGTCGATTTAGACACCCCTAACTTCTTAACTTCAATTCTCTCAGTACTAAACCCGTTTAAGCAAATGCTTCTAGCCACGAGTAGATTACCTTCCAACTTAAAGATTAAGTGCTTGCTTGCACAAAAATTTAAACTATGGAGTGAGAACTGATCAAAAGATTAAGATCAAAAATTGCGCCTGTTTCAGAGAACTGTGAACACTCAACACATATGAATGTTCCTACTAACAATTCTCCTAGCCTGTTTGCATTTAGACTCTGAAACTCAGGTCACGGACTCATTAACTACCAACTTAGATATCCTCAGAAGGATTTCACAATTGATCAAACACAGAAGGAGCAGACACGAAAAGATCGGGCGCAATATTTCTTCATTTACTCAGAAAGTTACAGATGAGTGATGAGAGAAAACCCAACTAACTTTTCCATGTCTCATGACATCTCTCAACCTCTTTCTTGACTTCTATCTATTCATACATATGCTCTCATATCACGCCTCGACATTTTCAAGATATTTATAGATAAATTTGTACAAGTCTATGACTTAATCAAAGATCTAAGTGAACTATGTACATATGTGTACATTCCTCACATACTCTGAATTTATCTTCCTTCCAAGCTTCAAGAATTGATCTCATCCTTCATTCTTTAGTCTTCAAACATTCAATTGGTGATTGATCTGCACCAACAGCTCCCCCTCAATCATCAATTGAGGTTTCTCCTTTCTTCTTTATACCTGCCATGTCTTTAAACTTCTGTAAATTTGATCCATCCAAGCTCTTTGTAAGCATATCAGCTATCTGATCTTTTGTTGAAGTATGTATGACTTCAATCTCCTTATCCATCACTTTCTCTCTTAGAAAGTGATACTGTATCTCAATGTGTTTGGTCCTGGCATGAAAAACAGGATTAGCAACTAAATACAATGAACTCATGTTATCTCCATATATAATTGGTACCCCATGCACAATGTCAAAACTCTTCATCAAAGTCTTGAGCCAAATTACTTCCTTTGCAGCTTCAACCATGCCTTTATACTCTGCTTCTGTAGAAGACAAAGCAACTGTATGTTGCTTCTTGGAACACCATGAGATAAGTTTATCTCCCACATAACACATGTATCCAAAAGTTGACCTTCTATCATCTGGATTACCTGCCCAATCTGCATCACTATAGATTTTGATATTTGTATCTGAGGTAAACCCATAATACAAACCCTCATTGAGTGTACCCTTAATGTACCTCAATACTCTTTGACCTGCAATCCAATGCTCTTTCCTAGGACAATGCATAAATTGAGACAAAACTCCAACTGCATATGATAAATCAGGTCTAGTTAAAGTAGCATAGATAAGGCTACCAACCAAACTCTGATATTGTCTCATGTCCTTGAATTCTTCACCTCCAAACTTACTCAATTTGTGATTTACCTCCATTGGTGTAGGTGCTATCCTGCAATCATCCATTTTAAACTTGATTAACAAGTTCTTCAAATACCTTTCTTGGGTCACAAATACTCCATGTTGAGTATATGTAATCTCCATGCCCAAGAAGTATGACAAGTCTCCCAAGTCACTTATCTTGAACTCCTTTTCCATTTGCTTCTTGAGTCTTTGTATTCCTTCTTCATCTGTACCTGTAAGGATTATATCATCAACATATATGCACATGTATATGAAACCATTATCACTTGCTTTGACAAGCAAGCTACTATCTGCTTTAGACACCTGAAATCCAAGTTCTTTTAGGAACTTCACAAGTCTATAGTTCCATGCCCTTGGGGCCTGCTTCAAGCCATACAAAGCTCTCTTGAGCTTGCACACATGATCTGGATACCTTTTATCTCTGAACCCTTGAGGTTGCTCCATGAACACATCATCTGAAATATAACCATTCAAAAAAGCATTTTTCACATCAAGTTGACATAACTTCCAACCTTTACATGCAGCAATAGCAATAAGTGTCCTGATAGTTGTCATCTTTGCCACAGGACTATAAGTCTCATCATAGTCAACACCATAAGTCTGAGCAAAACCTTTGAAAACAAGTCTAGCTTTATATCTAGACACACTTCCATCTGCAAACCTTTTTGTCTTGTATACCCACTTGCATCCAATGATTTTCTGACTATTTGGTTTTGGAACCAAATCCCATGTTTGATTCTCCAACAGTGCATCATACTCTTCCTGCATAGCTTTCTCCCATTTTTCCTTACCTTTTGCCTCTTCATATGTAGAAGGGTCTTCATCTGTTTTCATCATATAAGCATAATCTTTTGTGGCCAAAAATGAAGTATCATAACTATACCTTGTAGGTTGCCATTTATTCCTTGTAGACCTTCTAAGCTCTCCACTTCTTGAGGTTTTTGGTTCTTCATATTCAGGATCAAATCTTGGTGTTTCTTCCACTTCAACCTGCACTTCATTATTCTCTTGTTCATCAAATATTTGAACCTTTGATTTACCTTTCCTTTGGTTCACTTCTTCTTCATCACCTGTATTGATATTGATTGTACCTGCATACCAAGTACTTTGCTCATCAAATGTAACATCTTTAGAAACCGTGAATTGTTTTGTAGATGGACTCCACAATCTATAGCCCATCTGCTTATCATCATAACCAATGAAAACATATTTTTCAGCTTTAGGCTCCAACTTGTGCCTTAATTGTGATGGCACATATGCATATGCCACACATCCAAAAACTCTGCAATGATCCAAGGTAGGTCTCTTACCCCACCAAGCCTCATATGGTGTCATACCCTGCAAGGCTTTACATGGTAACCTATTGACCAAATAAGTAGCTGTATTTACAGCCTCAACCCACAAATAATTAGGGCAATTTTTCTCCTTCATCATTGATCTTGCAAACTCAACAAGTGTTCTATTTCTCCTTTCTGCAACACCATTTTGTTGAGGAGAGTACCTGCAAGTAATTTCCCTTTTTATACCTGCATTCGATAAGTAATCACTGAACTCATTAGAGAAATACTCTCCCCCTCCATCTGACCTTAATCTTTTCAACTTATGACCTGTAATTCTTTCTGCATATGCATGATAGTGTTTAAATGTATTAAACACTTCTGACTTATCTTTTATCACATAGATAGTGATCCATCTAGTAGCATCATCAACATAAATCACATAATACCTTGACCCATTTATACTGAAATCCTTTGATGGTCCCCACACATCTGTGTGTACCAATTCAAGCTTCTCTGAGTACATAAAACCATGCTTGGAGTAAGAATTCTTATGAGCCTTACCTAATTGACATGCCTCACATTTGTATGTCATATGTTGACCTCCAACATTAGGCAATCCAAGCACTGAACCATTGTTAACCATATCTTTAATACCTCTTTCATTGAAATGTCCAAGCCTCTTGTGCCAGAGATCTAACTCAGAGATCTTATGTCCTCCATATGTGAACATAGCATGACCAATATTGCCTTGAATCTTCAATGTAAATAATCTTCCTTCCTTTTTCCCTGAAACAACCTGTTTATACCCTTGGCTAGGGTCTTCCACATATACTCCATCATTAGTAAACCTTACTTCATATCCCTTTTCAACAATTTGTCCTACACTTATCAAATTCTTAGGGATTGTAGGAACATACAAGACCTTACTCAATAAGGTGCTACCATCCTTGGCCTTCACTGATCCAATTGACTTCACATTGTGCTTTGTGTTGTCACCTGTCTGGACAACATGATTAAAAACATTATTCTCCAAGTCAGTCATCAAGGATATATTACCACTCAGGTGATTGCTACACCCTGAGTCAATGTAGAAAACTCTTTGATCTTCACTCTGCCTTTCACAAGTTGCATTCATTATCAATGTTGAATCCTCCTTTTGATCTGAAGCATAATTGTAGTAGGTGTTGTTATATTGTTGACTTTGGAATCCTCTACCTGCATTTCTTCCAAAGTAACTCCTTCCACCTCTACCTCTGAAATTACCTCTTTGATTTCTGCCACCTCTTCCTCTTGAATTATAGTTCTGATTATATCCACTATTACTCTGAGTATTGTGCCAACAATCATTAGCTAAGTGATTTATCTTACCACAAATCCAGCAAGCTTTGCCTCCATCTTTGTTATTCCTGCCTCTTCCTCTACCTTTGCCACCTCCTCTTCCTCTTAGGAAGTTGGCTTGAGTAGTTGTTCCTTCATCTTCATTTGCTTGTTGTTTTCCTTTGCTATTCTTCTTCTTATCCTTTGAGTACATTGCATGACCTGCACTCTTGTCACCATCTCCTTTAACATCCTGCTCAAATGTTAGCATATGACCTAGCAACTGATTTAAATCAGGAGTGAAATGGTCAAGTGATAACTCTGTAGACAAAATGAATGGCTCCCATTTGTCATCACCTCTCAAACCTATAAGAATTTGCCTTACCAATTTATCCTCCTCAATGTCTTCATCAACAGCTCCTAATGCATCTGCAATGTCTTTCATCCTTGTTACATAGTCTGAAATAGATTGAGAAGCCTTCTTCTTGAAGGTTGTAAACTCTGCCCATAAAGATGCCTTCCTTGACTTAGTAGTATTCTGGAAATGCTCCTCCAAAGCATTCCAAATATCAGTTGCACTTTCAAGACCT
>MU262162.1:47500-72500 GCA_020310875.1 Ceratopteris richardii | reverse complement strand
GGGAAAGAAGAAGAAGGACACAAAGAAGGAGAAGAAGAGTCAGCAATCCAGGAAGGAAAGTAAGTCTTCAAGTCCTTTTCCTAATGCTTCCTCTACACCCAAAGAAAAGTCTTCGACTACATCTGATTCAAAGAAAGGAGTATTCCATTATTGTTAGAAACTATGTCATTACATAACAGAATGTAGAGCAAGGATTTTCAATGAGAAGAAGAAAGCATCAGATAATAGTGTTGAAGATGATCCAAAACCTAAATCTTCAAAGGTAGATTCAGATGCATGTGTTACTATTGAAGAGGTAGATTTTGATCAGGAAGCATTAAATACAATCTCACATAATCCTTGGACGTTTTATTCTGGAGCTACTAAGCATATGACACGTTGCAAAAAGGTATTTTCTTCCCTTTCAAACTCTTCAAGTACAAGAGTGACCATTGTAGATGTTCATGAATTAGATGTTGTTCGTGTTGGAGAAGTGAACCTTAAGTTAAGAACAGGTTGAAATTTCACAACTTCTAATGTTCGTTATGTTCCGGACATAAAGAAGAATTTGCTCTCTATCTATATTTTCTTGTCAGTTGGTTATAAAGTAGTTTTTAAGAAAGATTCATGTCAGATCCTCTCACCTTATGAGGAGCATTGTCTACTTCAAGGTGAAAACAAAAGTGGCATGTTTGTTTTGTCCAAAATAGTTCATGCTAATGTTGGTAGGCCTACTACACCTAAGGAGAACATGAAGCTGTGGCATGCTAGATTTGGTCATATTAGTTAGACAGTTCTCAAGCGTTTCAAAGATCAAAATATGGTGGAGAGTTTACCTACTTTTGCTTTACCATATGATGTAGAGTCATGTGAAGGATGTCTTGAAGGAAATCTTCACAAACTACCTTTCAAGAAACATGCATTTATCATGGCCACAAGGAAGTTGTTGATCAAACATTTAGATGTGAATGGTCCGATGAGAACACATTCTATTTAAGGTTTCTAAAATTCTTAGCTATGGTTGAAAATAAAAGTCAGTCAAAGATCCAGATTTTGAGAAGTGATAGAGGAGGAGATTACATCTCTAAAGACTTAGTCTTTTCTTGAAGAAAAAGGTATCTCTCATCAACTCACTATTTCTTACACGCCAGATAAGAATGGTATTGCATAGAGAAAGAATAGGACACTTGTTGAGATGATGCGTAGTATGATATCATCCAAAAGCCTTTCTCCCAAATTTTGGTTTGATGCAGTACATACAACTAATCACATTCTGAATAGGTCTTCCAAAAAACCTTTGAAGGTTATCACACCTTATGAAGCTTATTATGGGAAGAAACCCAATGTGAATTACTTCAAAGTTTTTGGTTCCCCGACTGATGTTCACATTGAGAAGAAGGATCATTGTAAGCTTGATGTAAGAGACTTTAAAGCAGGCTTTATTGGTTACGCAATTGGAAGGAAAGGATACAGATTCTATGTTCTAGATATAGGTGATACCCTACTCTCACGCAATGCATATATTGCAAAAAGTCACATTTTCATAAGAAGGAAGAGATTCCAGATGTTATAGAGGCAAATGACTATACATTTCTCAAAAGGAATTTGGATACTTACATTCAGCCATACAAGGAGGGTGATGAGCCTTCTCAAACCCAAAGAGATACAGGTGAAGAGAGAATTTCATTATCTACATCAGTACCTAGTTCATCATGAGTACCTCTAGAAGTTCCAACTTATGAAGGTGGAGAAGGTTCCAGAGTTCCAAACGAAAGAGATATTGAAGAATTAGGAGATATAACACCAGTTTTCAAGAACATGCAAAAGTGATTATACCAAACTTGGAAGGATAGTGGTCTACAAGAATACACTGGAAGAACCAGAAGTCAGACAAGGAGACAACAAGGAGACCAGTACTAGGATAGAGTTACAAAGATGAGTGTATCTACATGACATAGCAGAAGTACATTGAGGAATTATTGGAAAGGTTTGAGATGAGATATTCCAAGCCCATGCACACACCTATGGAAGCCAATGTCTTATTAAAGTGGGAAGCAGATTCAAGGCCATTTGATGCTACATTATATAGTCAAGCACTCGGGTGCTTGATATATCTATGTAATACACAACCTGACATTCAGTTTGCAGTTTCTCAAGTATACAGATTTCATACATAGTCAGTTCAAGAATTAGTGGAAATTAGTTAAGGGATATTTTCAGGCATCAGAAGTTTTGCAGGTTATTGAACCTTGTATAATTATGACATTGAGGGGGGGTTTGTTGGAATCAATGTCCAACAATGGTCCAAAAACTCAAGCATTTATAGCATATGATGATTATGTTCTGATACATTTACAAGTAAAAGGCGCTTGGAACCATGGCTACACCAACGTGCTCTCATCCATGCCACCTGGTTTCAAATCATAATGGGTGCTGTCGTAGAGGGGTGTGAAGGGAGGCTGACGTCCATCTACAAGAATCGTGCTAACCTAACCGTGTGACTGCACGCAGGGTGCTTCTAAGTATGCCTAGGGCCTTCGGTTGATTTTTTCAGTTTAGGTGCGATAAAAACTATAGGTTTCTAATTTATGGGAGTGCAAATTAAGAACTATTTTTTTTTAGACTAAGAGCCGTAAGGACGATCGTTTCTATATCTTTCTATAGCTTCTAATTGATAAGACAAAACTAAGTTCTCGCTTGTAATTTTATCTTTAACAAAGTCAACTTCTTCGTTTTCAATTTGATTTGAGTTAAGTTTTCTAACTAAATTAGGTGGGAATAAGTCTTTCTTGTCCTCCGGTTCTGGCAAAACTATGGTAATTAAAGGTAAAATTCTAGAAATAAGACGATCGTAATCTAACGTGTGTAAAGTTTCGTTAACTACTTTATCTTTAATAATTTCAATTATTATATTTTCGTTATTATTCGAACTATCAATTGAATTCGGAAGTAATGTTCCTATAATTAAGTTTTCTAATTCTTGATTCTTAATATCAGAATCGTTCGTAGATAGTAGTTTAGAACTACTTGTAGATCCTATCTCTTTATACATACGAAATAAAAAAGTAAAGATCTCAATTATTTTTTTAGAGAAACAGTATCAAGAATTTCAAAATCAATCTTATTTAAGCCTATACAAATCTTAATTATATCGAAAAGTGGAAGTGCTAGAAATCTTTAGGATTTTAAGCCTATACAAAAGTTAATCGTAAGTGCTAATACAATTCTCTTAATAGATATTCCTATACAACTTAATAAACAATTTTCAAATATCGTAATTTCGTGATCTTGAAATCTCGTATGCTTGTTTTCTCGTATTCTCCTTTGTAATCTCTTCAATGATCTACAGAAGAATATTAACCCAAAAAAAAAACATAAGTATGCTTTTATTAAACATAAAACACTCATTTAATAATTTTACATTATAACTTAAACCTATACTAACGCATGTAAACATAGACTTTTAACTTCCTAACTTTCATGCATATGTAAACTTCATTTTGCATACATGTACATTCTTCTAACACTATCATATATTCATAATTCCTTATGCAATCATTTACATGCATTCATTAACATTCTCATGCACACATACATACCTACATATGCATACACATGCAGTTTACTTCACAACTTATGTATTCATTCATGCATGTAATCACAAACATAAATTCATTCCTAAACTCATGCATACATATAAACACAACACATGCATACATGTTCATTTACATGCATATACGAATACTAATCATTCATGCATACATGCATACTAACATACATGTATATGTACTTTACTCATGCATATGCATCCTAACTTATATGTATACAATATAAACATATACGTATATACTAATTTCTCTCACTCATGCACAAGCATTATTGATCACTCATGCATACATTTATGCTAATCATGCTCATTCATATGCATATGCAAACTCTCTCTCTCTCTCTCTCTCTCTCTCTCTCTCTCTCTCTCTCTCTCTCTCTCTCTCTCTCTCTCTCTCTCTCTCTCTCTCTCTCTCTCTCTCTCTCTCTCTCTCTCTCTCTCTCTCTCTCTCTCTCTCTCTCTCTCTCTCTCTCTATCTCTCTCTCCCTCTCTCTCTCTCTCTCTTTCGCGTTCTAGTGCGCATGTTTCTAAACCTATAGAAGTCGCAAAAAAAAGCGAGGAAGGAACAAACGTGATTTATCCCTTTCTTTGACCAATCTGATACAGTTAATCCTCTTCAAATCCTTCTACTCCTTTCATTTCTTTTTTTGCTACGCCCAAATATGAATACACAGAGCATTATTACTTCTTCCCTCTTTATCGTGGATATAGGCAGCAAGTTAGATGAGCTAGGGATGATTACATGAAGGTCATGATACTGAAGAATTCATAAAAATTTTCTCTCTCTCTTTACTCTACTGTCGTCAGCACCGCACATCTGCTTGACTCAATAGCAAACCTTCCATTCTCTCTCTTTTTATTTGATCACGTATACTGACAATTAGGGCCGCATCTCTTTCTCACTATCTATCTATGTGCGCATCAGTTTTAGAACATGTTGCAGGTAAGGATGAAGAGTGGGGGGGGAGAAGATTGAAGGTTATTTTCTCTTTCTCTCGTAGTTTCTTCAGTAGTCCTAACACTTTCTATTGCTCTGAACTTCAGACTTCAACAACGTTATTAATCTGCAAATCTTTGTTGTGTGTGACAGTACTACTACCTGAATCTCACTCTCTTCCATGCAGCTGGCAAATGACAAAACACAACTCGAAGAAGTGATTATTAAAACAAAAAACGGATTTAAGAAAAACTAACTATAAATTTTGTAAAGAAAATCAGATGGTTCATAAAGAGATTAGCTTAGTCTAGATATAACTTGAAAAGAATTAAGAGTCAGAGCCATGCATTAATAAGTGAAATCCATTGAGAAAAAATAGACAACAGATTCATTAACATTGAAGAATTTCAAGAACGACTTATTCGTAACAAATAGTACATCAAAGTCTTGCTAAGCAGGTTTAACATAGCTACTCTATCTTTAATTGAATATTTCCAATTTGATTTGCACATCCGCTTCCTTGTAAAAGTATTCCATTAACTAAGACGGTCACCATTCATATGTAGTCTATCTCTTAGGTTTTACACCTACATAGCTCCCAAAGTTTTCATCGTCTCCCTAAGTATACATCTTCTTGTTTCTCTATTAGTACATATGCATCATTATAAGCGCATAATTAGCAGCCCTTCTTTGACTTGCAGCAAGGTATACTCTGTCCATGCATATACATATAACAGTTGAAAGGCTTCCTTTACTCTCTTTCTGCATGAACTACCGAAACATTATTAACTAACAAAAGAAGTGTCTCGGCTTCGTGTATGTGTGACTCCATCCTTCCCTTAGTTGTGCACCTATAGTCAGCCATCGAGAGACTTTTTAGTCTCATTGAGCATGCCCATCACAAGGTCATGGAGAGGAGTTGAGGGATAAGACATGGACCTGTCTCTCTCTAACCCTCTCTCTCTACTGTCGGCAACACTTTGCCTACTGTAGCAACAAGAAAAGCAATCGGGAGGAGTGTGAGGAAGGAGGTAGAGCAAAACATACATCCTCGCTATCCCTCTCCCTCTCTTGTGACAACGTTCGTAAAGTAGTCCCCTCTTTCTCTCTCTCTCTCCTCTATGCCTGAAGCCTTCTTCACAATACAAAATCAGCAGGCGACATGCAGCAGCGATTGAGAACTCTCTCTCTCCGTCTCTCTCTCTCTCTCTTCAAAGTCGGGTCACGTACGTGCAGAAGAATATTAACCAAAAAAAATTACAGAAGTTTACATATATATACTTTTCATAGAGAACGTCGTACACAGTCATTCTTTGAGTTTAGTGAAATCATGCATTTACTTTAACTAACACTCAACACATGCACACTTGAATGAACTCTAACTAACTCAAAGGAGACTAGAGTTTTAGGTAACGTATTATTTTTGTTATTAATTATATTACATATAAATTTAATAAATACTAAAGAAGATATTAAACATCATATGATATAGATTACATTTAAATATATTATATATACATTATTGATCCAAATGTATTAAAAACATATATATATATATATATATATATAAATATGTATATATATATATATATATTTAAACTTATATATATATATATACACAATATTCTTAGGTCAAATAAATATGTAGACACTTTAGGTTAGCACATATGAAGAGATATATATAAAATCCATGTAGTATAAGTCTAATCACATAGAGTAATCTCATAAAACCTTATAGACTTAAACACATTGGCACACATAAAATCATATTAACATATATGCACGTAAATGATCACTTATGAGAAACTAAACTATTAATAGGTCTAAATGTACTCACATACATTTATGGAACTCCATATTTATATTCATGCTTAGTTAGATAATAATTCATAAATACTTAAACATAGAAGCACACAAATAAATATATTAAGTATGCATATGCAAACACATTATTTAAAGCATAAACCCTACATTCACATACACATACATAGGCACATAATTATCTTCGCATAATTATGAATACACATAAATTATTTAGAAATGAACATAAAAAATGAAGAGCCTAAGTAAGGATTCAATTAATCCTCCATCTCTATTCAGAACATATTTTCCTCTTTTACCTGCAGGTACCCAAGAGATAACATTAGTCATTTTAAATCAGTACATTAAAAAATATGAGAGAGAGATATCATTTCACCGACTCTAAAGAAAAATATTTTTATTTCTCCATATGATAATTAAAGTGAGGAAATCCTTCCGACATCTGCCCCCACCAAACCTGCACATCGCCCTCGATGGGCCAACCTGCAAATCAATAGAAAAGCAGTATCACATTCTTTTGAAAAATATTTCTTGAACTATTTTATTCAAAATTATGTAAAATATGCTCCTAAAGGTAAGTACATTTTTTGATAGTTAAGAAAAACCTTTTTAAAATTATGCAAACTTGAATCATAAATGTTTTCGTTCAATGCATGAAACTGAAAACAAGTTTTAGAAAGTCCCATAGAAATCAAGCAGACAGTTGTGGTACTTGCTCTTCTATTAACCCGTTCAAAAGTAATAAATATTTTATATAAATGGTCTATCCCTCACTCCCTAACCACTTGCCATAAGATGCTTCTAACTAATTCCTCTATAACATGAATCTGCCTCATATTGCCCGTATAAATTTTCAGAAGTGGTTTCGAGACCACAACTGAGTCATGATAATTTTTTTCCTTTCTTTTCTTTCTTTTTCTTCTTTTTCTTTTTTAATTTTCTTTTTTCTCATCTTGCAATAGCCATTAATATACTGCTTGA
The DNA here is from genome assembly GCA_020310875.1 of Ceratopteris richardii. NCBI lineage: Eukaryota > Viridiplantae > Streptophyta > Polypodiopsida > Polypodiales > Pteridaceae > Ceratopteris > Ceratopteris richardii. The sequence continues at coordinate 65,175 of MU262162.1, read as the reverse complement.
TGTTCTCATTTTTCTCTTTTCTTAATTTTTCTTCGCAACTTTTTTGTTTAAGGGGAAAGGCTTAACCCCTAATCAGAGCAGAGGTTCTAGAGGAATGCTAAAGTGGGAACTAGGATCTCATTAGCGACATGGTTTGGACGTTAAGGTAGTCTACCTATATAAAATAAACTTACTTCTACTAGGAATCGTAAGTTAAGTGTTCCCTCTCCTATCCTTATGAAAGCCATAGGTCTCTAATTCTTATCTTCTCTTCACACACATTCGTTGTTTCATAATTTTAAAAATCTTCCTTTCCTATCAGAAGGATGTACATATCTACACATGAAATGCATCAAAAAAGAATCATAATAACAACTAAAAAGTAAGTAAAGTTTAGAACTCTTTCACCTGATCATTTTTATTCTTTTTCATCGTCGTCCTCCAAGAAGTCTTCGTCCAATTCAAATTTACTGCTTTCTCTTCTTCTAAAGAGCTTGATTCTTTTCCCGGCAATCAAATTCTTTAGCATACAACCATCAAATTCACGTAATTTATATGTACCTGTTTCATAAACTGAAACAACAACATAAGGTCCGAACCAACGTTTAGTTAGTTTCCGACGTGCATCGTCTTGAGTATCAAAAGTACTATCATATACAAGCACCCAGTCACCACTCTCTATTGGTTGCGGTCTTAGTCTATGTTTCTTATCAGAATATAATCTATTTTTCAATCTAGATGTTTTTAATTTTTTTATTGCTTCTTTAAGATTTTCATTTCCTTGTTTTAATTTCTTAATTCGAAGTCTTAATAAGTCTTCTCTTGAAATATTATCTTTCCAACTTAAATTCATCCAATTAAATATCTAAGTATGAATGGGAAATAATGGTTTCTGACAGTACATGAGTTCAGCCGGCATAAAACCAGTTGTTCTCGTGTACGTCATGCGATCAACCTAAAGAGCAAATGGGAGATATTTTGGCCATTGACCCATATCTTTGTGGCAAACTTTAGAAATAGCCTTCACTATGGAAGGATGCCCTCGTTCAATTTTACCATTTGCTTCTGGGTTATAAGCAGTCGTAAGAGACAATCGAATCCCATGTTGTGCAAAGAATTCTTTTGCCTCTTTCGCATCTAACTCACCTCTATCCGCTACTACTTTTTCTATATATCCAAATCTGGATAATACTTCTTCCAAAAGGAATACGCATACATTATAAGTAGTATTGGAACGAAGCGCTCTACCTTCCACATGGTTTGTCAAATCCTCTCGTGCAAGAACAATATATCTCATGCCATCATTGCTTTTAGGCATGGGCACAAGATCAACTACCCACTTGTAATGAATACAAGGTGGATAGGTCGGGTGAAAGGGATCTCTATGCTTGACAGAGGAGTGTAACTGGCACGTACTACAAGTGCTCATAAATTCTTTAACAGTTACATACATCCTCGGCCACCAGTAGCTTTCCCTAATCTTTTCATATGTAGCTACAAAGCCTTTATGACCAACCCAAAGGCTTTCGTGCATCTCTTGCAGAACTTGCACTTGAAAAACCTTCAAACCTAGTACTCTTTGAGGGTTTCGAACCTTACCTCTAGCATGTCTCCAAAGATATCCATCTTTCAAGAAGAAGTTGAAAGACTTCTTCCTGATGTTCCGGAATCTATTTGAAGACCAGCTTGGGGAAGGCTGAAATGAACTCAGATAGTTTCCTATATCTCGTCACTCTCCTTCATAATCGTTTTTTCTAAATCTTTCATACGTATAGGTAGATGTTTCATAGTTTATTAAATTAATATGATTATTTAATGCTTTACTATCATTGTCAAATTTTGCTCTTGAAAGCATATCAGCGATAGTGTTATGTTTACCGGCTATATGAACAAAAGCAAGATTAATGAATTTAATATAGGCTATCCATCGTAGCATAGCTATATCCGGAGATGAACAATTAGCTATTAAACCTATTAATGTAAGACAATCGGTCTCTACTATTACATTAGCTCCTATAAAGTATTCTTTATCTGTTTTTAAAGTTGTAACTAATCCCCATAATTCTCTCTTAATTTGAGGGTAATTCTTTTGAGTATCATGAAGAATCTTTGCTCCAAAGCGAACTGCGTACCTTTGCTTCTTCTCATCATCCTGTCCAATGACCCAGCCTATACCAAGAGGACTAGTGTCAACGGTTAGGATTACAGGCTTATTTCCTGTATAGTCAATACGTTTCAAAACAGGAGCATTGATAAGCAATTGCTTTAGACGCCTCATAGTTCTAGAATGTTCATCCGTCCAAAAGAATTTCTTTCATAAAGCGGATTCGCTACATGAGCAAAGTGAGGGATCCAAATGACATAGAAAACACATGCACCTAGGAATCTCCTTACGTCACTTACATTGCGACATCTCTCAGAAATCCTACTAATGGCATCAACTTTTGCTGGATAGGGTCTACGACCATAATGGCCACATAAATGTCCAACTATTAGCACTTCATTAACACCAAAAGTTGATTTCTCTAGGAAAAAAGTTAGTCCAACCTCTTCAAATCTTTCAAATATCTTTTCACAATCTGAAATATGGCTGGAAACAAACTTTCTACAACCAGATGAATCTAAACTTTCATCCTTTTCTTTTTCCACACATCCTTTTATTGGAATGTCATCAATAAAAGGCATCGTCACTTTTGGGATAAAGTCATGTAGGACTAGATTCATAGCATTCATCATGTGTGCCACAGAATTCGTGACTCCTTGTGGTAAAGTACACATACGTACTAAACCCAAAGGATTCTTCATCGTGGTCACATCTCGACTCTCAATTGCTAATTGAAACTGATCATACCCTGAATACAGGTCTCCCATTGAATAGATGGAGTGACCAGCAAATGCCTCGGCAAACTCATCTACAATGGGACTCGTTCCTACATTCTTAATAGTGACTTTATTCACAGGCTGCAAATCCTCAATAAAACGTAGCTTCCCACTCTTTTTCGGTACCGTGAACCACCTATTAGAGTATGGTGCTGAGGATGGTTCCAAGATTCTCATGGCAATCTTCTCCTTTAACAGTCTCATTAGCTCAGGTAAATAAGCCTTTGGGACTGGAATCAGATGAAGAGTCCAAGGAATATGTGGTACTGTGAAAATAATCATTGGAGCTACTAACTTTGGGTCTGCACATCCTATCTCATGTGGGAACAAAGAAAAAGCTTTACCATGACGAACAATCATCTTGGTAAACTGCTCTTTTTCAATTTGAGAAAGAAATTCATCTCCAAATTTAATAAACTTCTTAGTACTCTCATCAGTAAATATGTGACCTATCTTAGATCGATCTCTAAGAATAGGATCATTTGATACTCGACGAAGTATGTCATGACTATCTTTGGGTAAGGGTTGAGCTACAGGCTTTATTTTCTTTTCTACAGTTTTGTATTTGGTTTCTATGCTAACTTCATGTTCTAGGATAAATTCACTAATAATCTCATACTCTTGAATAGAGTTAAGAATTATCAGATTTGATTCTAAATTTTCATAAGAAACACTTTCTAGCTCTTCTAATAGAGTGGAACTTTTTGATAATTCAATTATACACTCAATTTTCTCATCATTTGAAATTAATCCGGATTTTCTGAAATATTTTTCAGTTTGTTTTCTAAATGTTTTTGTAAAGTTTTCTTTAGTAATATAATGCAAACTAGTTGTAGGAGTACAAATTAGATAATTTTCAAATTTATGTTCATTGATAGGCGAGACATCAAAACAACGTCCACTATTGTCTCGCTCAATAGTGGAGTCTAGCAGAAATTTTGATCATAATACGCTCCATATTCTCTTACAGCTAGTGGATCATCACATACATGACTGATCGAGTCAATGGGATTTCTTCTTAAGCTCTTTCTATTTCTAGTGTGGTTTGGGCGAACCGTCATAACTTGCAAAGAATCCATCCCTGATTTGGATCGAATTCTTGCATACGCTGATCCGTCATTCATTGCTCTTGTTTCCATTCTCATTTCAGCTATAAATGGTTGTCCAAGAATCACTTCATATGAGCAATTATCTTGAACGAAGAAGTGAAACTCTTCTCGAACACCACCTATCATTATAGGCACATTTGCACATGCACCCAATAAAATGCCAGAGCCATTGTCAGCTGTTCTCATCCGCCAACTGTGCTCTTTATCAATTGGCCATCTAAATTTGTCAAAGAACTTTTTTGAAATCACGTTTATCTCTGATCCGGAGTCAATGAGAGCCAAAGCTAAACAAGAATCCTTCTCATCTCCAATTCTAATCTTCACTTCTGGTGTGCCTGTTGCCTAGAAGGTAGAATTGAATTTACTCTCACTCTTTAACATTTCTTCATCAGGTTGTATGGGTCCTAGAAAATTTCTATTTGCACTACCCGTTGTAAATTCCTCATCATCCTCATAGTCACTTTCACTTAATGTAACTCCATCATTCATAGCTAGGGTTTTTTCTGCCACGTCTTGCATGTCTTCGTCTTGTGGCAAAGGAAAGCGTCTTCTTCTAATAAGTCGAATAAAACTGTCCTTGAACTCCGGTTTCGCTATGGAAAACACTTGCTCAAGTGACATCGTTACTTGACTTTTTAGAAGAAGATTTCTCCCTAGCATCATTTTTCTTTTCAAGCTCAAAAATCATAATAGCACGTGGAGCTCTTCTTCCTTTCTTCCTTCCTTTCTCTTCATTTTGCTTTTGATCCTCTTTATTTTCACCTTTAGAGGTTTCTAATGTCTTTTGTTCTTCTTGCGATTGAACATTTTCATCGGTCGGCTTTTTGCCTTCCTTTATCATTTTTCTCTTCTCTTCTTGAGATAAATTTGATTCATCAAACTGAACTTTTTTATCAGTTTTCTTTTCATCTTCTCTCGTTTGTCTCCTAGTTACCCTCCTATCACCTTCTTCTACATCGTCCTGCACATCTTCTCGTCTCCGTTTTTCCTCAACATTTGCAATGTGAGAAAAGACAGAGGATTGATCTACAGGAGATTTACATGCGGTCTTGTACATTATCTCGTCTCTAGCTCGTACCAGTGCCTCTATTGAATATGGATTTTGCCTAGGCATTGAAGAAGGCCTATCCTCGACTGCCTCTAGTCTTGCAGCCGAAGTACTGGCAGTTGCATCTGATACTGTTAAATTTTCATAAAGCTTTTTCATTCCTCCTTTGCCCCAATTGACGGACAAAGGAAGACATGACCTAAAGTCACATAATCATCTATCTATTTCCACAACTAATTGATTTGCCTTAGCACTTTTTAATTCTTCACAAGCAAATGATGCGTGCTCTTGACTATCACACCAAACATAGCGCTTTCCGCCAGTCCCTCTTTTCTCATTATTTCTTTGAAAGGGTGGCTGTACAGCAAACTGAGGAGCTTGCTGAGGTGCTGGCTCAAAGACTAGTTGAGGTGGAACATACTGAGGCATAACTTGTTGATTAGGCAGAGCTTGCCCTGCACCACTACTGCTAGCCCCTGGATCATTAAAGCTCATGGAGTAAACTTGTTTATTTAAGTTAGCAACCTCTTTTGAAAGAGATGCTTGCATGTTCATAACATTTTTCCATCTGTTTACATAGAATATCCAATTGAAATTCTATGGGAGCTTTAGTAGCAGTTGCATTATTAGCCGTAGCCGTAGTAGCAGGCATTGGCATATCAACTTGCCTTATAGCAGGAGTCTCTCTAGGCTGAGAAGCATTAGGTTTAGCATACAAAATCATTTGCCTTTGCTTCATTTGAGCAACAGCCTCTATCTCTTTTTTGACCTTTTCCCAGTCATCAGTTAGCCCATACCTTTTTCTTGGCTCCTCTATTCGTCTTTCAATTTCAGCCCTATCCTTAGGATTAAGTATCTTAAGAAAATATATAATTACGTCTGGATTTATAGCATTTCTATCATCTTCGAGAAGTTGAGCCAGACGTCTCATAAACTCACCGTGAAGATGAGTTAAAGACTCATTACTCTTAACAGTATTTAACCAATGCAAAAATCCTTCCCGACTATGCTGGCTAAAATCCTCGAGGTAGAACATTTTATAAAGTTCCTTTCTAAATTCCTCCCAAGTTTTTTGAGCATGTTCTTGTATAGATTCTAGAATTGAACTAGAAACTACACGTCCAAAGTATTTCACTAGTATGTCTTCAGGTAATCCCTAGATTTGCACTTGTTCCTCAAATGCATCCAAATATTCCGTAATGTTCAATCCAGTAAATTTACCTTTTTCTTTTAGAATAGCTTGAACTGTACGTGTCCCTTGCTTTTCTATCATCATATTCTTGAACATCTCCTCCATTTTGCGTTCTTGATAACGTTTCGAATGGAGAAGAAGTTCCTTAATAGCCGGATCTAATTGCTCTCTAAAATGTCTAAATCTATCACTAGTTGATAAGGCCAAGGATTGCTTTACCCTAGTCCTAGGCTTTACTAATTCTAATTTTTCTTTTCTAAAAACTTTTTTGATTTCTAAACCCTAAATTTTGACTTATCTCTTATATTTACTCTTTTTGAATTTAAGTTGTTTAGAGATTTTAAATTTTTTAAACTTTTTTAATTTTAAAGGGTTTTTTAATAAGATGATTTTTATAAAATAGTTTTTCTTGATTTAAGTCTTTTAGTTTTCTATTAATTTCTTTAAAAAATAATTTCTTTGAAAAAGTAAAAACATTAACTATAAGTCAAAAGTAACCTAATTTTAAACTATTTTTATGCTAAAAACTTTCTTTTTATGCAATGAAAATAAAGAAAACTATCTTTCTTTTTCAAAACTTAAAATCTTTTCTTTTTGATGATGCAAAAATAATGGCTTTTCCTAAAATACAGATATTTAAATGCTTTAAGTAAAAATTATATTTCCTAGATACAAAAGAAAGATTCAAATACTCTTTTAATGCTAATATGAAAGTGCTTAGATCCTAGTGTAGATGAAAACAACTTTTCTTTTTAAGTGATGTGCGTAAACTAAAAATAAAGAACTTAAAATAAACACCTTACTTGACGATATTTTTGCTGAAGAGGTTCAAAAGTGAACGTTTAAACAATCTTAAACACAAAACTAAAATGACCATGAATATATCTTGATTCTCTTAAACGTTGAGGGGGGGGGTTTGAAACGATGAAGCTCCACCAGTTGGAAATCCTTCTTCCACAATTTTGTCACAGCTTCAATCTTCAATTTTCCTACATACAAGAAGAAGATGAAATTAAATTAAAACTGAAAATGCAACGTAAGTCCTAGGCACACTATCGTCACACTTCATGTCGGGTTCACCAAAGCTGTCGTAGAGGGGTGTGAAGGGAGGCTGACGTTCATCTACAAGAATCGCGCTAACCTAACCGTGTGACTGCATGCAGGGTGCTTCTAAGTATGCCTAGGGCCTTCGGTTGATTTTTTCAGTTTAGGTGTGATAAAAACTATAGGTTTCTAATTTATGGGAGTGCAAATTAAGAACTATTTGTTTTTTAGAATAAGAGCCATAAGGACGAGCGTTTCTATGTCTTTCTATAGCTTCAAATTGATAAGACAAAACTAAGTTCTTGCTTGTAATTTTATCTTTAACAAAGTCAACTTCTTTGTTTTCAATTTGATTTGAGTTAGGTTTTCTAACTAAATTAGGTGGGAATAAGTCTTTCTTGTCCTCCGGTTCTGGCAAAACTATGGTAATTAAAGGTAAAATTCTAGAAATAAGACGATCGTAATCTAACGTGTGTAAAGTTTCGTTAACTACTTTATCTTTAATAATTTCAATTATTATATTTTCGTTATTATTCAAACTATCAATTGAAGTCGGAAGTAATGTTCCTATAATTAAGTTTTCTAATTCTTGATTCTTAATATCAGAATCGTGTGTAGATACTAGTTTAGAACTACTTGTAGATCCTATCTCTTTAGACATACGAAATAAAAAAGTAAAGATCTCAATTATTTTTTTAGAGAAACAGTATGAAGAATTTCAAAATCAATCTTATTTAAGTCTATACAAATCTTAATTATATCGAAAAGTGGAAGTGCTAGAAATCTTTAGGATTTTAAGCCTATACACAAGTTAATCATAAGTGCTAATACGATTCTCTTAATAGATAATCCTATACAACTTAATAAAAAATTTTCAAATATCGTAATTTCGTGATCTTGAAATCTCGTATGCTTGTTTTCTCGTATTCTCCTTTGTAATCTCTTCAATGATCTGCAGAAGAATATTAACCCAAAAAAAACATAAGTATGCTTTTATTAAACATAAAACACTCATTTAATAATTTTACATTATAACTTAAACCTATACTAACGCATGTAAACATAGACTTTTAACTTCCTAACTTTTGATGCATATGTAAACTTCATTTTGCATACATGTACATTCTTCTAACACTATCATATATTCATAATTCCTTATGCAATCATTTACATGCATTCATTAACATTCTCATGCACACATACATACCTACATATGCATACACATGCAGTTTACTTCACAACTTATGTATTCATTCATGCATGTAATCACAAACATAAATTCATTCCTAAACTCATGCATACATATATACACAACACATGCATACATGTTCATTTACATGCATATATGAATACTAATCATTCATGCATACATGCATACTAACATACATGTATATGTACTTTACTCATGCATATGCATCCTAACTTATATGTATACAATATAAACATATACGTATATACTAATTTCTCTCATTCATGCACAAGCATTGATGATCACTCATGCATACATTTATGCTAATCATGCTCATTCATATGCATATGCAAAAGACACATATATATACATGCAAACTAACATACATGCACATGCACAATCACACATGCATACATATCTTATCATGCACATGCATACACATATATCACATGCATACACATGCACTACACTTACTAACATACATTCGTACATGCTAACATGCAAAACATATATTATTCATAAATTCATGCATGATTGAAATATAACCAGACGATCCTCTTTATTTTCCAAAAGATGGATTTTAAGGTTAGAACTTGGAGGTATCAAAGTACAATAATCCATATCTACCCCTTCGTAACCTAAATCAACACCACTTTCACGTACGATATTAACTTTACTTCTCGAATGGTTAACTAAACAATCTCGATTGTCACAATTAACAAATCATTCCTTCCACTTGGATGAGGAAATCTGCCTGCCAACAAAATAAAGAGGGTAGGAGCATTTCAAATATGCTTATAGCAGATGCATCTTAAAGATAATCATGATATGGGATATGAAAAATCATATTTCTATACCTAAAAGTAGTATCATAGACAAACAATGCTAATACTATGAAGTTTTCTTTTGTGGCTAATGCTATATATCAAACTCATATTGTGCTACAGGTATTGACAAGGATAAGAATCCTCGATTGATATGAAAACAAAAAAGTTAATGCAATCAAAGTTTAATGACACACTCACAAAGGTTTTTGAAAAAAAATCTCTGAACACATATGTACAGATTATCCTCTTGCTATGAGCGACGCTAAAAACTAAAAAAAATAGATGCGAAAAATCTCTCTCTCTCTCTCTCTCTCTCTCTCTCTCTCTCTCTCTCTCTCTCTCTCTCTCTCTCTCTCTCTCTCTCTCTCTCTCTCTCTCTCTCTCTCTCTCTCTCTCTCTCTCTCTCTCTCTCTCTCTCTCTCTCTCTCTCTCTCTCTCTCTCTCTCTCTCTCTCTCTTTCGCGTTCTGCTGCGCATGTTTCTAAACCTATCAAAGTCGCAAAAAAAAGCGAGGAAGGAACAAACGTGATTTATCCCTTTCTTTGACCAATCTGATACACTTAATCCTCTTCAAATCCTTCTACTCCTTTCATTTCTTTTTCTGCTACGCCCAAATATGAATACACAGAGAGGTTATTACTTCTTCCCTCTTTATCGTGGATATAGGCAACAAGTTAGATGAGCTAGGGATGGTTACATGAAGGTCATGATACTGAAGAATTCATAAAAATTTTCTCTCTCTCTTTACTCTACTGCCGTCAGCACCGCACATCTGCTTGACTCAATAGCAAACCTTCCATTCTCTCTCTTTTTATTTGATCACGTATACTAACAATTAGGGCCGCATCTCTTTCTCACTATCTATCTATGTGTGCATCAGTTTTAGAAGATGTCGCAGGTAAGGATGAAGAGTGGGGGGGGGAGAAGATTAAAGGTTATTTTCTCTTTCTCTCGTAGTTTCTTCAGCAGTCCTAACACTTTCTATTGCTCTGAACTTCAGACCTCAACAACGTTATTAATCTTCAAATCTTTGTTGTGTGTGACAGTACTACTACCAGAATCTCACTCTCTTCCACGCAGTTGGCAAATGACAAAACACAACTCAAAGAAGTGATGATTAAAACAAAAAACGGATTTAAGAAAAACTAACTATAAATTTTGTAAAGAAAATCAAATTGTTCATAAAGAGATTAGCTTAGTCTAGATATAACTTGAAAAGAATTCAGAGTCAGAGCCATGCATTAATAAGTGAAATCCATTGAGAAGAAATAGACAGCAGATTCATTAACATTGAAGAATTTCAAGAACGTCTTATTCGTAACAAATAGTACATCAAAGTCTTGCTAAGTAGGTTTAACATAGCTACTCTATCTTTAATTGAATATTTCCAATTTTATTTGCACATCCGCTTCGTTGTAAAAGTATTCCATTAACTAAGACGGTCACCATTCATATGCAGTCTATCTCTTAGGTTTTACACCTACATAGCTCCCAAAGTTTTCATCGTCTCCCTAGGTATACATCTTCTTGTTTCTCTATTAGTACATATGCATCATTATAAGCGCATAATTAGGAGCCCTTCTTTGACTTGCAGCAAGGTATACTCTGTCCATGCATATACATATAATAGTCGAAAGGCTTCCTTTACTCTCTTTCTGCATGAACTATCGAAACATTATTTACTAACAAAAGAAGTCTCTCGGCTTCGTGTATGTGTGACTCCATCTTTCCCTTAGTTGTGCACCTATAGTCAGCCATCGAGAGACTTTGTAGTCTCATTGAGCACGCCCATCACAAGGTCATGGAGAGGAGTTGAGAGATAAGACATGGACATGTCTCTCTCTCACCCTCTCTCTCTACTGTCGGTAGCACTTTGCCTACTGTAGCAACAAGAAAAGCAATCGGGAGGAGTGTGAGGAAGGAGGTAGAGCAAAACATACATCCTCGCTATCCCTCTCCCTCTCTTGTGACAACGTTCGTAAAGTAGACCCCTCTTTCTCTCTCTCTCTCTCCTCTATGCTTGAAGCCTTCTTCACAATACGGAATCAGCAGGCGACATGCAGCAGCGATTGAGAACTCTCTCTCTCCCTCTCTCTCTCTCTCTCTCTCTCTCTCTCTCTCTCTCTCTCTCTCTCTCTCTCTCTCTCTCTCTCTCTCTCTCTTCAAAGTCGGGTCACGTACCTACAGAAGAATATTAACCAAAAAAAAGTACATAAGTTTACATATATATACTTTTCAGAGAGAACGTCGTACGCAGTCATTCTTTGAGTTTAGTGAAATCATGCATTTACTTTAACTAACACTCAACACATGCACACTTGAATGAACTCTAACTAACTCAAAGGAGACTAGAGTTCCAGTTAACGTATTATTTTTGTTATTAATTATATTACATATAAATTTAATAAATACTAAAGAAGATATTAAACATCATATGATATAGATTACATTTAAATATATATATACATTATTGATCCAAATGTATTAAAAACATATATATATATATATATATATATATATATATATATATATATATATATATATATATATATATATATATATATATATATGTGTATGTATATATATATATGTATATATATATTTAAACATATATATATACACAATATTCTTAGGTCAAATAAACATGTAGACACTTTAGGTTAGCACATATGAAGAGATATATATAAAATCCATGTAGTATAAGTCTAATCACATAGAGTAATCTCATAAAACCTTATAGACTTAAACACATTGGCACACATAAAATCATATTAACATATATGCACATAAATGATCACTTATGAGAAACTAAACTATTAATAGGTTTAAATGTACTCACATACATTTATGGAACTCCATATTTATATTCATGCTTAGTTAGATAATAATTCATAAATACTTAAACATAGAAGCACACAAATAAATATATTAAGTATGCATATGCAAACACATTATTTAAAGCATAAACCCTACATTCACATACACATACATAGGCACATAATTATCTTCGCATAATTATGAATACACATAAATTATTTAGAAATGAACATAAAAAATGAAGAGCCTAAGTAAGGGTTCAATTAATCCTCCATCTCTATTCAGAACATATTTTTCTCTTTTACCTGCAGGTACCCAAGAGATAACATTAGTCATTTTAAATCAGTACATTAAAAAATATGAGAGAGAGATATCATTTCACTGACTCTAAAGCAAAATATTTTTATTTTTCCATATGATAATTAAAGTGAGGAAATCCTTCCGACAGCGCATCCGGGCAACACAAAAGCAGCTCTTGTTTGAACTTTATTTTTGAGAAAGAACTCGATCGATGGCGTGAGTTTTCCCAAAGACATTTCTTTTTTATTGCTTGGGATATTATGAGACGACGATGTGCTTTTTAGATATGATTTATTGAAAAGCACTCATGGGCTCAAGGCTATATAAACAAGGCCTCTTTCTCATTGTTAATTATCACTCAACAAGCTCAAGCTCTTGGAGAAGATCTTGGAGGAGGTGATCAATCTTTTCAAGCTAGGAGGAGATCTTAGAGGCCATCTTGGAGGAGGAGTTTTCACACTCTTGGAGCAGTTGTGGTCTAACTCTTGGTGATTATTTGGAGGAGATTCTACCAGCTTACCATCAACATTGATTGTTGATTTACTGTGAGTAGCAAGTCTACTTCCATCCTTACTTGCTAGGTCATTCGTTTCTTATTTAAGTTAATCAGAATTTTGGTTTGCTATAAAACAGTTCTAAATTGGTTTTACTCTCCATATTCTCACTCACACACTCTTCATACCTCTTAGGCATACAACATCTTGTATCTAGTTCCTATTTCTACCTATATATTGATATTGTGAGTTTGCAATGTGCATCATATACGCACATTGTAATTTGACATTCATTTATAAGTTAGTGTAGGTGAACCTCATAGGTTACCGTTACACTTGAAATCTCATCTATCTCTCACTCATCTATTTTTTATTCTTAAGGTGTGTATCTTAAGGTTCATCTATTGGAAGATCCTCTAAACCTATGGTATAGTTCTTTATTGTGGCCCACCACCACTTCCAGCATTTGGTATCAGAGCCTAGCATACCAACACATATTCCTTTTTTTTGTCACCCCATTTTGTTGAGGTGTATATTTCCAAGTTATCTGTCTCTGGATACCTGCATTGCAAAGATAATCATTCGATTCTTGATAAAACTATTCTTCCCCTCCATGAGACCTTAACCTCTTTAACTTTTGACCTATTACTTTTTCTGCATATGCTTGGAAATTATTTAAAGCTCCAAATACTTCTAACCTTTCCTTCAAAACATAATAGTTATCCATATTGTAGCATCATTAATAAAAAACAACACAATACCTAGAACCATTGATTGATTCTTTTTTTGTTAGTCCCCATACATTTGTATGGATGAGCTCTAGTATTCCATCATGCTTGAATCATTTCTTCTTAAACGATAATCTATGTGCCTTTCCTATTCAGCATGATTCACATTTGTAGACCATATGTTGATTTTGCACATTAGGTAGACCTAAGACAAATTTACTAGCCATCATAGCTTTGATTCCACTTTCATTGACATGTCCTAGCCTCTTATGCCAAAGGTCTAATTTTTTAATCACCTCCTCACCATGAGTGAGCAAGGCTTGAACAATATTCTCTTGCACTTTCAAAGTGAAGAGTCTCCCTCCCTTTTTACCATAGACAATTTGATTATATGCTTTGTTTGGATATTTCACAAAACCTCCATGATCTATATATTAAGACTATCTTCCAAGTCTTTCATCTTAGTGACATAATTACTAATTCTTTCGATTCGACACGCCTGTAGTCTTAAACTTGATTCTCCCAGCACACATCCTCTTTTGTAAAGATCTTCTCGTGATCTATAGCTAAGGATCCTACGTTTCAAATGTGCAATCACTCATAAAAGACTTTACGATACACTTTGAGATTTGACTCTAAGAAGATCATGGAAATCATCACCTAATCCTCATAACTGCCAACTATCATACATACAGTTATAAAATGACTTTGATCTCTTAACACATTAACAATTGACTCAATTCATTTTACATAAAAGTTGATATCTTAACGCATTATGAATTGACTCAATTCCTTTGAATTTTTATTAGGGAAGGTGTTTACAAAATGGTTTGGCTTCCCTTTTCTAATAACCACAAACAGCAAAGAGCTTTTCTTCACAACCTCTAACCTTGAATACACCAACTACCTACACATGAGTACTGGACTTACATTCAGGTAAATCAGCCCTAAATCTCTAAGTTTATTATCTTAATTAGCTTATAAACAATCTAGTTTCATGCCTTTACTACTCAAACTCATTACTTTGAAACTTTTAGAACTATTCTAGATCCAACTTCTAAGTATATATGACATGTGTGAATTTGTCCCTTCACATAGGCATAGTTTTGATTTTCCAAGATTCATATTCTTTTAGCTCTTCATTTCTTCACTTGTATCTTTATTAATTCTCTGCATATAGGTCATGTCTTCATGCTCAATTAATGAGTAAAATTCCAATAGAGAGGACTATCATTTTCAAAGGCTATGATGTCTCTCGGACGAGATATGGCCCCTCTTTTTCTTGTTTTTCTATTCTTCTCTTCTTCTCTCACTAGAGGGGTCATGGTACAAGAGTCTACCTATATGGGGCTCTTCCAAGTGATCTCTATTAGCGATTGTCTTTTCTTAGTCATCTTCTTTATGGAATAATAGATTCCAGAATCCAATCAGAAATCATGGACCTAATGATCGAACTTTTCATACTAGATTTATTTTCTTTGTTGGTGGTGAATCTATTCTTTTTGGTAATGGTGTACTTTTTAGATTGTCTTCCTTGCTTGAAGAATAATCCTCTCAAGTTTTTCTATCATTAGAAGTCACGAAATGGTTCATTCCCCCAAGTTAATCCAAAATTAATCTCCTTTCCAAATTGAAGAAAATATTTGTTTTATAAACTGAGCGAGAAGGACTCGTCCCAATAATACACTTATGGATTTTTCCTTGTACATCTCACTTCCATGAAGTATGAATCTTTCCAAGTGCATAAGTATCTTTTATGTTCATATCTGAAAGATACGTTTTGTTGGTATGAAGTTTTGTTATAAAAAATTTATGAAGATGCATGTCTTACTGTGCATATGAGCATGTGCATGTTGGCGCAAGTGTGTGTGTATATATATATATATATATATATATATATATATATATATATATATATATATATATATATATATATATATATATATATATATATATATATATGTATGTGTGTGTGTGTATGTATATATGTGTGTGTCTGAGTAGCCGTGTGTATTGTATATTATTTCGTGTGTTTGTTGATAGAGAAGTCTTCTTCGTTTGTGGTCACAAAGATATGAAGAAGAATGTTTTTGTCGTTTTAATCATGATGATAAGTGTGTGTGTTTGTGTGTGTTTCCGCGCACCCCCCACACACACATGCGTGTCTGTATACCTATGTCTGTGTGAGTACATGTGAGTATGTTTGAGAAGTGTGCAGGTAAACGTGTCTGTATTTGCATTCTACACGACAACATGAAACGTGTACATGTGCAGATGCTTACGCAAATGCTTTATAGAACGTGAAACTTCTACATGTGGATGTGATATATGAGGAAGATACTTTGAACTCGAAATGTGTAGAGGATTTTGAATTCAAAATGTGTAGAGGAAGATACTGCCGAGATACTTTGAACTGGAAATTTGTACTTTTATTTGTTCATATGTATACTGTTATTTTGTAGAGCGAAAAAAAAAAAACAGGACATAAGAGTTTATGATATCTATTCAGTGTTGTATTCGTCCTCTTTAAATTAAGGAACAGCTCTCTTTTAGTTTTGAAAATCAGTCCAGGATCTCTTTTTATTTTCAAAAAGAAAAGTTCAAAATCTCATTTAGTTTTGGGAACAGCACCTCTTTTGGTTTTTGTTGTGATTTCTCGTTGCGTTATTGGATTTCCATATTTCAGAGGTTATTATTTTTATTTAGCTTAATTAATACGGCTATAGATTTAGAGGATGACGCACTTCTAAAACAAGACTACCCATTTTGCTTTTACACATTAATAATTCTTCTCATGTTTTTTTTTATTATGGGCATGTTTATACTTTTTGTCTATGCACATAAGTGCATCTCTATTTCCTAGCGCTCTTTTAGTTATGTTAAGTAACCTTTTAATTATTTTTATTTCCTACCACTCTTTATCCGTTTCATCTCCGTTTAAAGCATCATACCACAATCATGTGATTCACAACTAATCTCCTTTCAAGCATAATTATCTCATATTTGGAAAAGGGCTTCACATCAGTTTCAATTCATTCTTTTACACAAACTTCATAGCTGAAGAGTTATCCATGCTATTCAGAAAGATTAATCTCATGGATATGTGCTTTTTTGCTTTTCATAATCACCTCATTCTTCGGAGTTAAATCCATTCCATGTGTAATCTCTAGAAGCAAGACACCAACCAATGGATCAACTTTGAGGATATTGACCCTAGCCTCAACTTTTGCTATGAAGAATGGAACACTTTGCAAAGAAGATGTCTCGCCTGGGACCACTCTAAAGTTTGCCTTCTCATGGGGCACGACACGTCGAGCTCGCTTGATCTCAGATGGCACAATGGGAATTGCCTATCAAAAATCTTGAACATCAAAGAAACCATTGATTATCAGGTTAACCTCAACAAGAACTGGTGCATGTCACGGATGTAGGTTCGATGGAACATGAAGTCCATGGTTATCTCACATCCTCTCATAGAAGTCAAAAAGTATGTCCTCTTATGGAAAATTCTTCATCGTGGAATCTAGACCAACCCTAAGGAAAATTTGTGGGACACCTCCCTGGTGCAAACGCTGCTACTGGTCCATCGAAGATGTTTCTCACATCTTCTTTACTTGTCCCAACTCAAACAGGCTCTCGCAGATTGTTGGAGAGATAATCAAACTTCAGAAACATATTAGTTGGAAGCAAGCTCTATTGGGAGAAGCGATTGGTTGCTCCCTGACTCTTTGGAACGCCATCAGAGGGGAGATCCTATGGAAGATCTGGCAAGACAGATGTGTTTGTACCTTTGGTGACTCCCCCAAAGAGTGGTCGATTGAGAAATCGTTGTTCCTCCTTGGCAAAAGGATCGCTAACCATAAGAAATCCCCCACCTTCAAGCATCATCAAGTGCTCCTTTTCATCAACAACAAGCTTAAACCCATGTGGGCCCCGCATGAGGGTGATGAGAGGGTGATTAACCTTCTTTGTAATGCCATCTAAACTCTATAAAAGCTACCCCTGCTCTATGGGATTTGGCGGATCCCATGGGCACTAGTCTCCTTGTCTTGTACTTTTCTTTTAATTA
>MU262162.1:0-40000 GCA_020310875.1 Ceratopteris richardii | reverse complement strand
GAGACCATAGATAACAAATGTAGATCTATTGTATTAAACAACTCTCTTACAATGTGGCAATGGATTACTCCGGAATAGAGTCACACCTCATGTGAGTATTTTGACATCTTTTATAGATGATATGTTTGAATTTGAATTTGAATCCTTCATTGGCCCTCACTAAAAAGTAGTCTTCCAATCTAGGAGATATTCCCTCGAATGAAGTCGTGACTTTTTCAACTAATAAATCCACGATTTAGGTAGTGATTACAAACATTCTCTCAAGTCAAAAAATGACTTTTACAAATGATAAAGGATAAAACTTTCCTAGCAATGGTTTCCATGGAGCTTCAATTGTTCATGAACTTCTACCCAAATGTGTAGCCTTGAACTTTGCAACAAGAGCTTGCCCTCAATCCAAACATTTTGGCTTGGTCTTCTTCTTCAATCTTCATGAATGTTCTGCAATCCAATCATTGACTTAAACCTGAAAAGTTTTGTACCATCTCATGCTTTAGTCAATAAGTCTACACATTGCATATTAGTTGATACATAAGCCAATGGAATCTCCTTGCTCAATAGATTCTCTCTCACATAATGATAGTGGACCTCTATATGTTTGGTGTGTATGCATATGCATGTGTGTATGAATATGCATGTGTGTATGCATATGCATTCTTGTATGCATATGCATGTATGTGTGTATGCATATGCATGCTTGTTTGTATGCATATGCATTTGTGTGTATGCATATGTATGTGTGTATGTGTGTATGCATATGCATGCATATGTATGTGTGTATGTGTGTATGCATATGCATGTGTCTATGCATATGTATGTTTGTATGCATATGATTGTGTGTATGGAGATGCATTTGTGTGTATGCATGTGTGTATGCATTTGCATGCATGTGTGTATGCATATGCATGCATGTGTGTATGCATATGCATGCATGTGTGTATGCATATGCATGCATGTGTGTATGCATATGATTGTGTATGCATGTGTGTATGCATATGCATTTGTGTGTATGCATTTGCATTTGTGTATGCATATGCATATGTGTATGCATATGCATATGCATTGTGTATGTGTGTATGTGTGTATGTGTGTATGTGTGTATGTGTGTATGTGTGTATGTGTGTATGTGTGTATGTGTGTATGCATGTGTGTATGCATATGCATGCTTGTATGCATACGCATGTATGTGTGTATGCATATGCATGTATGTGTGTATGCATATGCATGTATGTGTGTATGCATATGCATTTGTGTATGCATATGCATGTGTGTATGCATATGCATGTGTGTATGCATATGCATGTGTGTATGCATATGCATGTGTGTATGCATATGCATGTGTGTATGCATATGCATGCTTGTATGTGTGTATGCATGTGTATGTGTGTATGCATGTGTGTATGCATATGCATGCTTCTATGCATATGCATGCTTGTATGCATATGCATGTATGTGTGTATGCATATGCATGCTTGTATGCACATGCATGCTTGTGTGTATGCATATGCATGCTTGTATGCATGTGCATGCTTGTGTGTATGTATATGTATCTCTCTCTCTCTCTCTCTCTCTCTCTCTCTCTCTCTCTCTCTCTCTCTCTCTCTCTCTCTCTCTCTCTCTCTCTCTCTCTCTCTCTCTCTCTCTCTCTCTCTCTCTCTCTCTCTCTCTCTCTCTCTCTCTCTCTCTCTCTCTCTCTCTCTCTCTCTCTCTCTGTCTCTCTCTCTCTCTCTCTCTCTCTAGCTCTCTCTCTCTCTCTCTCTCTCTCTCTCTCTCTCTCTCTCTCTCTCTCTCTCTCTCTCTCTCTCTCTCTCTCTCTCTCTCTCTCTCTCTCTCTCTCTCTCTCTCTCTCTCTCTCTCAATCAAAAACAAAACAATCACTTACATCGATGTAATTGTTTGAATCAAGGTCGTCAAAATCCACTTGAAGTTATCCTTTGTTGAATTTCCAAAGATTTGATCCCAAAATCTCTTGCAAAACTAAAGTGAGAAGATATTAGAAATGCAAAAACATAAAGAAAGAAAAAAGAGTGCTACAATATGTGTGATCTACTTACCAAAACTTCAGATATATAAAAATAGAGGTGTGCTTAGAGAGAGAGGGAGGGAGAGAGAGAGAGAGAGAAAATTGTTTGAATCAAGGTTGTCAAAATCCACTTGAAGTTCTCCTTCGTCCAATTTCCAATAATTTGATCCCAAAATCTCTTGCAAAACTAAACAGAGAACATATTAGAAAAACAAAAACATAAAGAAAAAAAAAAGAGTGCTACGATATGTGCGATCTACTTACCAAACCTTCATATCTAGAAAGATAGAGGTCTGCTTAGAGAGAGAGAGAGGGAGGGAGGGAGAGATAGAGAGAGTGAGAGAGAGGGAGGGAGAGAGAGAGAGAGAGAGAAAGAGTGACAAACAGAGATCTGATGTTCGCGCATGCAAAGCCGACAGTAGAAGATGTAGATTCAAAACGCTCAGAATGACGAATTTTGGTTTCGGTCCCGGTAAAAAAGATAGCGTCGGTGTAATTCCAATAAATTACAGACGCTTATACTGACACTTATACTGACGCTTATACCGACGCAGGGTTTTCGAGGCTAAGAAGCTTTCCCAAATTGTCCGAGGGTCATACCGATGCCGACACCTG
Source organism: Ceratopteris richardii (assembly GCA_020310875.1). NCBI lineage: Eukaryota > Viridiplantae > Streptophyta > Polypodiopsida > Polypodiales > Pteridaceae > Ceratopteris > Ceratopteris richardii. The sequence goes on along the minus strand of MU262162.1, from coordinate 37,362 downwards.
ACCATCCGTATGCTAAATAAAACGATAGAATACACACATTCGGAGGCTCTCTATGAGTAAAACGATGGAATACACACATTCGTCAGCCGGACGACTAAATTTGGTTGGCAGAGCAAGGTGCAATCACCACTCGTTCGATTAGATTGAAAGACAAAGGAATTAACACCGAAGATGAATATGCATATTGTTCAAGTATTTTCTAGCGTCTTTCAATACCGAAAGGTAGAACATCCAAACTATGAGCATATCAAGATAGATTTTTCATTGTTTCTTATCATTTTCCCTACGAGAATGTTTTTTTCTTTTGTGCAATGATATATATGAATGTAAAAGAAAGAGGTATGTTTTTAGGTATGTATGTGTTGACAAACAGGCCTTTTCTGTTGTAATCATGAATGATCTCATACAGATGAACCGAATTCAAAATCTGGTATATACAAAGATTATGTATTTAAAAATATACATCCATTAGAAACGAAAATCTACGCTTGACAAGTTTTGTACACACCTTCTTAGAGATATACAATGGAAACAAGCTTCAAGGTTTTGACGGATGAAATAAAGTTTGAGATGATCTAAAAAATGATTTGGATTCTTTCCACAAAGTACATATGAATGCATGAGATGAAGCTAGAGGTCTAGTCAATTGTCGTGAGTGTGTTTTTCCAAGTCATGAGTGTGTGTTTTCCGGGTTTTCTTGGCTATTTGAGAATTGCTTGAGTTTCTATAGTCACCCTGCATGAGCCCTTGAACAAGGTGGTTGAATTGGTCCACGAACCGATCATTCCCAAACTTCTCGACAACCTAATGATCCTATATGAAAGAAATATAATTTAGTGATTTAACATTTTCTTCTTGCAATTATTTTTTTTCTTTTTCTTTGAATAATTTATTTACTATTATATGCTCCAAAACACACAAATATGTGAGCCTTTGGACTCTCAAAAGAAACCCTCTTAGTAGTGAACTTGGTTACATGGGAATTGTTGTTGGCATCTAAAAAATATCACGTTAAATATATTTTCAAATAGGTAAACAAAATTTAAATTTTCCATAATACTATCTATTAATTTTAAGTATACATTATAATATACTTTTTTTCAACATTGTGATAGGTTGTTTTGAAGTTTGATTGGTTTTTGACTCAGTATAAGGTTAATAATTCCACAATAAGAAGAGAGTCATTGGAGTTTTGGAAAATTGACTTTTGGAAGACAGTCGCATCTATAGAAGAACCTTATATTATTACCACACACATATTGAAGATTATTTTTTTTACAAAACTTTTGATGCCTCTCCTTTGTGGAAATTCATTAATGTTCAATCTAGAGGTTGACCATTGTTTTACACCCTTGCTCTTGTAGAGTTTGAAGAAAATGATGATAATGATATTTCATCATCAAATGTTGACAAATGAGTATTAAATATAGAAGAATCACTCTAAGTTGTCATGCAAACATTATAAAAAATGATAGAAATAATTATGTATGTGATGTTTCCATAGAAAGTTAGGAGGAATAACTACTAGAAATGGATGTTCATCCATTCAGAAAGTTTATTTATGAGAACATAACTTCAACGATCAAATAAATGGAAGAAATCAACAAAGACAATGAAGATGGGACTATGTTAATGATTGATCACAATGAAAGTGATAATGAAAAACATGATAGTATTTACTTATAGATTCAATATTTATGGAGTGTTCAAGCACTTTTTTTTTTGCCACTGGGAGACAATATATTCATCTCGATCTCTTCTCCTCCTTTCACGGTCATGAATCCCAAAGTTCTATGAAAGCTCTATTGTTGAATGGCTATCTATCTATTTTTCTTTTTCTACTATATTTAAAATGGAATGATAAAAAAATAAATTGGCTTTCATCAATGAATTAGATTATCATCGCAAAATATATCTTATTATTGACCATGATAGGTCTTCATGCATGGTAGTGAGCTATTGATATTCCTTATCTCAGAACAAACAAGATCATCTCTACATCCACTTTATGAGGAACTAGTCCACATACTGTACCTTGTGTGTTGATGAAAATAGAATTTTTTCACCAAAATAGAAATTTTTGTTTATTGTAGTAGAATGTTCTCAATGTTCAAAACTTTTTTTACATATTCATATAGTTTTCATCAAGAGGTATCTAATGATACATAACACGATCATCTAAAATCCAAAAGTCCATCAAAATTGTAACCCTAATCATAGGTATACCTAACACACATTTATTCATACATACATACATTCACACACACACACACACACACACACACATATATATATATATATATATATATATATATATATATATATATATATATATATATATATATATATATATATATATATAGATATATATATATAGAGAGAGAGAGAGAGAGAGAGTTTATCTTCTTTACTGATGGAAACGTCTATGGCTTTTCCTTCAGTGTCTATGTCGTATTCATTCCTTCCCCTCGCCATAATCAAACTCGTTGATCTCCTTTTCCAAGTTGTAGCAGATGTTCGTTAGTGAAGCTTCGTCATAGGGGTTCCTCTCACTAGTCCCTTAAGGCTTCTTTTCCTTCTTTGTCTTACTTTTGTGAACCCTTTTGAGTTTGTCTCCATGGCTTGAGTTATTTCTTTTCCTCAATGTTTGGAGGTTGATCTTGAGCCCTAACTTGGCTCTTTGTAGTGTTGGTTTTTTCTTGGTTCTACTTGTTCTTAGAGGAGTTCTGTTTCAAAGGGCACTCTTTTATCCTCTTTCCTTGAAGCCCACAGTGAAAGCACGTGTTTGGTAAATTCTTGTAAATGGTCTCCTGCTCCTAGGCTTCCCTTTCACTAATGTCTATGGAAATCTTTGAAGGGGGAATCTTATTTAGATCTATTTTGATGCATATCTGCGAGTGCCATCTCACATTGGACAAATGTTTTGCACCTTCATAAATCCCCAAACATCCTCTCTCAAGGCTAACGGCTGACCTAAGGGTGACAAAATTTCTCTTAAGAAACCATAAAAGAAGAAGGACAAGACATGTTTTCTTTAATTCTTCCTACTTTGTCAAAATAGCCTCCCTCTTAGGCAAAAAAAACTGGAGGTTTAACACCAAATAGCTCCTTGGAGGCATTGGGGATGTCGTCCTTCGTCGGGGGGCCCACATTGCTAATCAGGAAAGAAGGGAACGCTCTAGCCATGGAAGTCAGGACCAAACACCACACACACGAGAAACTCTTTCATGAATGAACACCAGCAATAGAAACCAAAACAACCACATGCATAGGCCCCAAGAAAAAAAAAACGAGTGCCACAACAAAGCAACCAGGTCAATGAAAGTAGGAACACAAAAATAGACCTAAAAAAAGCCCAAGAAAGAAAGAGAACGAGAGGGGAAGAGAGTACCCAAACACGAGGATTGAGTAACCAAAGGAAGACATGAAGGAGAAGCTCAAAACACTAAGCAGTCCCTTGGCGACCTGAGCTGACAAAGCCACATCAAAGTTGTGATGTTCCGAATGCTTTAGTCCATCGCAACATCACCATTGCTTCAAGACATCTTGATGCTTATATTCTCAAAGTTTCTACTTGAAGTCTAGCCCATCTTAGAGTTTTCAAATCCAGAAAAGACACCATTCATTGACTACTGAATCAAAAGCATCAACTAAAAACAAGAGCTTTAGCCTATCGACTGCCCACGAAATGGCCAGAGCCACGAGGCCTTCGAGATGCCCCACGAGGTCGTCCCCTTTTCCTCTCAAGGAAGCCAAAAGATATTTAATTTCTCCTTTATTTAATGATTTTTTTAGGCAAGATACTCTTAACAAAAAGTGGTGCCCGAACCCTAACATGAAATTCTAGAATCCCCTTGCAGCGATATTCTACAATCCCTAAAAAAATGGCTACACCATCGTGAAGCTTCTGAATGTTCATTTAGTCCTTGTCAAAGCCACGTGGCTAAAGGACAATCAGGATGAAGTAACTTCTAAGCTATTGTGATGCTCATAGTCATCCCCATCATGATGCCCATAGAACCACCAAACACCAATTTGGTACATAAGGTCCACAGCCCTCAGCTTGTGATACCCCCTAGAGCATTGCCATAGCTATGCACTCAGTAGCATAGACCGTTGTCACTCCAATCCCTCGGGAAGTTTCTTCATTGATCCTTTGTCACCACGAGTATTTATCTTGCAATGCCCCCATGCATGTCATACCAGTGTTCACACCTGACAATTCAGATCAATTTCATCATCTTGTCGTAGAGTCGTCGCCGTGGTGTGAGGAGGGACCATTGTGATTGTGATACCAACACAGTCGTGATTGTCACACAAAGGGCAACACCATCACAATTTTTACTCACATCAACACCGTTGTCAAAAGGATTTCATCACTCCGATCGGCATTCATAAAAATAAAGAATTTCCTTCCAAAGTGGTCATCTCTAAACTCTTAAAAATCTGTTTGATATGAATTTTAGAATGACTGATCTCTCTCTTTAAGTGCTTGGAGGTTGAAGAAGTTGAATATATGCCTTGATCGGAATAGGAGGAGATCATTGAACCCTCATTGGAACCCTTCACTTAATTTCTATTTACAACCTCTATACATAAACTTTTCGTGTACTTCAGCTTTTGGTAAATATATAATTTCTTCCTATGTGTTCTTGTGAATCCCAAAAGTGGGCAACCCTACATATGACTAACCATGAGTGTATGTGAGCAATTAAGTTAATGTGAATGCATTATGTCCATACATCTATGCATGGATAGTCATTGATGTTTGTATGTGCTCCATATATTGTGAATAACTATGTATATACCTATGTGTATGCATGTGCATTAATTAAAGAAAATAAAGTGCACATACATAGGTGTGTGTGGGTACCTTTAAGTGCCCTAACTCCATGAGCTTATGTATATATGTATGCATGTAACTTCAATTTCATTGGACCTAAACAGAATGAGATATGTTGGATAGATGCTCGGTCTGTTTTCGCATATTGAACAGCTTTGTGTTCAAATACATTGAAGTCTTGTTCTTTAAAAAACATTCTATTCTTCCGAAACCGCATATATGATGTCTTCATTGAAGTATGAATGTATATTCATATGTTTTTAAACGCTAATGAGTAAATGGATAAGTATTTGGTAATTAATATATATTGGTCTATATTGAAAATTAATAAATATGTATTAGTATAACATTGGTCAATAACTAATATATAATATATGCTAATAACCTTATATTAAAATGTAATATATAGATAGGTAATATTTAAATAAAATAAGTATTTGATTTATGTTTTTTTTATAAAAGGAAGTTCTACCAAGGCCTACTCTCCCAGATTTTAATTAAAGAACAAAAGAAGTTACAAGTATTTGATTTATTAAAATCAATTAGTAAATAAATATTTGTTATACGCATTTGAATATGTGTGTGAGTCTACATGACTCACCATTTATAGAGATTTATGTAAATATAGTATTTACTATAAGAGTATGAGTATGTGTGTGAGTCTTCGTGAGTGACCATTTATGGAGATTGTGTAAATATAGTATTATACTCTCATAAGTTGACATATGTGTGATTTACTAGAATAGAGTGCACGTCTATGTGTATATTAGGTATATATATGTGGTTCTGTGTATATTTATTTTTTCTAATGATTTTTTGTAGGTACATCATCATTCATAGAGAGCGAGAGAGGGAGAGAGAGAGAGAGAGAGAGAGAGAGAGAGAGAGAAAGAGAGGGAGGGAGAGAGAGAGAGAGAGAGAGAAGAAAGAAAGAAAGAGAGAGAGAGAGAGAGAGAGACAAAGAGAGAGAGAGGGAGATCATAGAGAGGGAGAGAGGGATAGAGAGAAAGAGAGGGGGAGAGAGAGAGAGAGAGAGAGAGAGAGAGAGAGAGAGAGAAAGAGGGAGAGAGAGAGAGAGAGAGAGAGAGATATAGAGAGAAAGAGAAAGAAAGAGAAAGGGGGAGAGAGAGAGAGATAAAGAGAGAGAAAGAGAAAACTGAGGGAGAGAGAGAGAGAGAGAGGGAGGAGAGAGAGAGAAAGAGAGATAGAGAGAGAGAGAATAAGAGAAATAGAGGGAGAGAGACGATGAGAGAGCAAAAGAGAAGTTTGCTCTAATGGATTGAGCATTGAGAGTCCTAAATATGCATAATACACCTTCACTAGCTATTTGAACAATTATCCCTTTGGGAATGGCAAGCTTAGCGATCACACATTAAGTTGCTTCCAAGCTCTTGAAGCATAGACCTACTCTCTACATGTGGTTGATCAGCACTCAAAGTTTTGCATCGGCTAAAACTAAAGATAAGGATGACTCCAATATAGTGATTTGAAGAGAGAGACAGAGAGAGAAGCAATGTTGCACTTCTATTGAAGATTGCACACTGATCGAGATGACATAAGGAAACAAAGTGAGAGAGAAGGCACAAGGCACCCTAGAGAAGATTGTGATTACTTGCACAAGTGAGAGAGACAGAGGGAATAATGGGCTATTGGTCGATGATCTATAGATGAAATTCTCATAAAGAGAGATCAATAGTAGACTCATGCGCTCACCTAGGAAGAGAGAAAGGCTAAGGGGCCATCATGTTGCTACATTTCAGCTCTGTGCAAGACTTTAAGAGCATATGTTCTCTGATCTAAAGCCATTTATGAACACCAGAGCTCTAAGCACTCTAAGGCAAGAGCAGGTCAAGCAGACCTGCATAAGGGAAAATCACGTGGAGAGAGTGGGAGAGAAAAAGATCCATGAGATCAAAGACCAACCAAGAGGACGAGTTCATGCCAAGCACCTTGTGTAGGAGGAGCGGACCCTCATCCCCTTATCCCATATTCTCCTATTCCTCTGTCCAATCACCTTTCTCATCTAGACATCCTAATCCATTCTTTACCTTCTCTTGTTTCCTACACTAGTTGGGAGCTTTCCTACCGGCTCCTTTTGAGGAGTAATCTTGGCCCCCCTTCTGAATGCCCTTGGGACAGAATTCAATATAGATTCCAGTTCTAAATTTGGAGTTCGTATCCCATCTCTGAGGAAGGGGTTGTATTGCACTACTAGTTCATCTGATGCAATGGTAGGTTCTCCTTTGCTTTTTCAACCTAATGGGACAGGTTCTCCGATTTTTGCCAATGCCTTCTCAACGGTACAGAAGTTTCTCCTGTCCAATCATGTTGATGATGATGCATGTTGTGCTGACACGCTTCTTGCTATGGATAACTTATCATGTGAAAATTTTAGAATATATGAGTGCAAGGTCCAAAGATGTATGAGAGGGAGGAGTCATGACTAGATAGAGTGTTCTTTTGCTCACCCTAGTGAGAAGGCAGGTCGTACGAAAGTCAATCCGAGAGAGATGATAGTGAAGAGAGAAAGAGAGTTTCTACAAGACCAGATGGCTACTATTGCATGCTTGATCTCCAGAAAGAGAGCAAGAGGAGGAGGCAACAGCTTTTCAGTTCATTTTGGATCCCATTGAAGTGATAAAAACAGAGGCTAGTAAATTTGTTGTATTTCCCCATGTACATATTGGTAGTGAGCTAAGAATGAAGAAGATAGGGCTGGGATTTTGGGATTTGGAACCCAATGCTATCCTACTTGACCATTATGTTGATGTCAACTATCTTCTATTGGCCTATAAATGAAGGGGGCATCTATCTTGGGTAGGTGGTGCTGATATTCATAACATCAATTTGAAAGAAGGTGACATCTACAAACTAGAGAGTGGAATCATATTTCACATTTACAATTTTTGTGAAGGACAACAACTTAGGATCTTCTGTATATTTGATATTTTGTCCCTCTTGAATGGTGGAATGCTCCATACTGTATTTGTAGCATGTAGAGAGAAGCCTAGAACTATGCTCTCCAGATTCAATGTGGACATGTTGGCAACTACTTTTAATGCATCTCAAGAATTAACCTTCTATGTAATGCAACCTAGAACTCATTTAAGCTTCCCCTGCTTTGTGGGATTTGGGGGGTCCCGTGGGCACTAGTCCCCTTCTATTGTACCTTTGTTTCTTAACTTAATTCAAGTCCGGGAGAGTAGGCTATTGCCGAACTTCCTTTATTTAAAAAAAAATTTGCTAAGTTCGCAAATTGGTGGAGCGATAATGTTTGTTCAAAGAGGAATGATTCAACAAGTGTATTCGGGATTGGGGATCTATCATGGGAATTTTGCGCAAGTATATTAGGTTACCCAACATATTTCCTAGGGATGCCCGTGGTAAGCCATTTAACATTTTCAAGAAGGTTGTAGACTTTAGCAATGACTATGGATTTCGAAGTGTTGTTCATGGGAGTGATTTTATGCCTCTAAAAGACATCAACAAGGGTGTTTTCTGAGTTACTTTGAAGGTGGGAGCTCTTCTTGCACCCTAGTGGAATCTAAGAGCTTTTGAGATTGCCCTTGTGATCGAGGGAGAAGGGGAGATCCATGTAGTTTACCCTAATGGCAATGTTGTAGTGATAGAGCAAGTGGGAGTACATGATGTGTCTGTTGTGCCATAGAATTTCCCCATGTGTCAGATAGCAGCTTGTAGTGAGGTATTCTAGTTTGTCGGATTCAACACATCATCACAACCCAATCATCCTTAGTTCTTTGCAAGTTTGTACTCAGTGTTGAAGGCATTGGACATAGATGTGTTGGCAATGGCCTACAATATTCCTATGAAACATATGCAAGACTTTTTAAACTTACAACCAGAGTTAGTGATTTTGTCAGGGAAGCATTATTACATGTTGTGGTGCATCATCTTTGAGTTGGACCTTTGCTACCAATCACTGAAGCTGATCGAGAAGAGGGCATATGGCATTGTTTGTGCATCCCAAGTCCCTCACACCGGAATAAAGGTGGCCATCAAGCGAATCACCAACATCTTTGAGAACATGATGGATGCACGGTGCACACTATGGGAGATCAAGCTCTTGTGGCATCTTTTGCATGTGAACAATATCACGACCAAAGACATCATGGTCCCTACATGCAAACAGACATTCAAGGATATTTATGTGGTTTATAAGCTTATGGATACTGATATGCATCAGATTGTCTGCTCCCCTCACCTCATTAATGATGACCATCATCAATATCTCATCTACCAGATACTTCAAGGGTTGAAGTATCTACACTCTACAAATGTTCTTCATTGGGACATAAAACTTAGCAATCTACTTTTGAATGCAAATTGTGATTTGAAGATATGCAATTTTGGATTAGCTTGAACAGGTCTTGAGAAGGGTCAATTTATGGCAGAATAATAACAAGATGGTATCGGGCACTACAGCTTTTGTTGTCCTATGATGAATATGGACGTGATATTGATATCTAATATGTGGTTTGCATTTTTGTTGATTTGCTAGGACACAACCCTATTTTCCCTAGAAAGGACTACCTTCTTCAATTGAAGTTAATCCTATCCATTATTGGAACACCTTCCGATGTTGATCTTCACTTTATCCCAAATGATATAGTGATAACTGTCATCCGTGCTCAGCCATATTCTCCCCGTGTCTAACTCACCAGACTTTATCCAAATGCCAATCCTCTTGCAATTGATTTGACTGATAAAATTTTTGTATTTGCTCCCAGGAATAGGATCATTGTCATAGAGGCTTTGAACCATCCTTACCTCTCCATGCTTCATGATGAGTCACTAGAACTTGTGGCTCCTTCCCCTTTTTTATTCTTATTTTGAAGATGATGACCTCAAAGAGCAATATTTGAGAGAAAAAGTATGGCTTGAGATGTTGGACTACCATCTTGAGTGTGCAACTTGATTATTCTTAAGAGGTTGTTGCATTTCAAGAGTTCCCAAATGCCTGAAATCTTTCCTCCTAAACTTGGAGTTGCCACATCATTGCAAGTGATGCTTTCATGCAATGCCAGCTCTTTGTGGAGGTTGAACCATATAGAGAGATGTATACACTTTTAATCTGCTCGCATGCATGACAGAGAGAGGGAGAGAGGTAAGAAGCCTTCCAGGGAGCTATAGATGAATGATGTGCACGAGATAAGAAGACGACATAGAGCGCTGTGAGAGAGAAAGAGATAGAGAGAGGAGAGAGAGTGAGAGAGAGAGAGAGAGAGAGAGAGTTTGCCTCCCCTCCCCCTTCACTTTCGGGTGCATAAGTGTGTGATGAAAAGCAATGTCTTAGAGAGAAAGAGAGAAAGAGAGAAAGAGAGAGAGAGAGAGATGGTTCATTTTAGTTTAAGTTTTTCTTCCATGTGTTATGATTTAAATCTATTGTGTTATTTAATAGTTAGAAAAAGTGTAATTAATAATCTAAATGCTAATTTAAGTAGTTAGCTAAGGATAATAAATTTAATTAATTATCTAATGACATTTAAATTAGTTAATCAAGTTAGTGTAAGTGTTTCATATAAATGAGCATGTATAGGTGAGTGCATATGTATGTAAGTGAATATGCATGTTTGTATGTATGAATGCATACATTAAGATGAATGCACAAATGTATGCATGTCTGTGTCTGCATACATGTGTGTGAGTGTGAAAGCATGAATATGCATGAATGAAAATGGTGTATGCATACGAAAGTGTGTGCATGCATGTGCATGAGAACTATCCATGAATGCATACGAGTGATATATGCATGTAAGTGAAATGCATAGATATATGATTGAATGCATGTTTAAGAGATGTATGAATGCATATATGTATGTATAGAGCACAATAAACTAGTTGATTTCATGATATACTTTGAGCTCCAAGCAACATTATATACATCACCCAAAGCTGAATAACCTGATGTGACTTATGACTAAAATAACCATATTATTACATTTCTAAATGTCCTTATAGTTACAAGATTTCTAGGGTATATGAGATGTGTTGAGGTGAAGGATGTTTCACCACATGGCAAGAAACTTTACTAAGTAGAATCATGTGTTTAAAAATTCATTCTTGTTCCTTGACTTAGGATACATGTATGTATACATGCATGTATGAAATAACATGTGTGCATGAGAGAATATGCATGAGCATAAGTGCATGTATGCGTGTGAGTGTGCAAGCATGGATGCATGAGTATGTATATATGTTCACGTGCGAGCATGCATGTATAAGATGTGATTATGCATGCGAGAGCATACACGTGCATGAATGTGCATAATTATATGCAAACATATATAGATGGGAAATCTTTATGGATAGGATAAAAATTGAAAGTAATTAACGAAAAACATGTGTTTTATTTTCTCATAAAAATACTTCTGGGATTTTATTTTTTTCCTAATTAATTTTTGTAGAGCATAGAAGAGTACCTGATATTGATGAACATTATGAATGGGAAGGTGGAGAGCCATATAGAAGATCAAAGCTACATTCCCTAGAATCCTTATATCTAGAATTTTCTGGCAAAGGAGATTTAAATCCAATTGTCTTAGAACTTAAAACTCTAATATTCTCATAAGTTGTATATGGTTTTTCGTTATGTTAGTTTTCATTTCCTCCTTACAAATATGAATTTTACCATCTTATTTAGATAAACTTGAAGATTATCTTTGAACTTTTACTTATTTTCCTAAATTGTATAGTTATTTTGTTCATCTTACAAACATGAATGTTTTCATCTCATCTAAAAATGAAAAAAGTTTTGCATGTAGTCAAAAGATGTTTACTATATGCAAAGACCACTAGGATATTAAAAAAACTCGCCATAGCATTTGTTTCACATATCAAGTCCTAAAGTGCACTCATAAACACCCCACGTGTAGTCACACATAATGACCCATTGAAAAATTGCAACTTGTCCACCCCATGGTATCTGTGCATGCCCCGACATCCTTTGATGAACTCAATGTGAAGTGTGACAGTTGTGTGCTTAGGTTTGTTAGATGCGATTTAGTATTGACTAAAAATGAAATCCTTGCACTTCTCTTGGTTGCAGGTATGTGGAGAAAGAACGCCGAGTCGAGCCCTTGCTATCCTAGATCCTTTTCCCTGGTTGTTGAGGGTTGTTCCCTAGGGGACTGAGTGTCTCCAAGGGAAGAGGAGCCTTTCAAAGGATAAGCCTCGACACTTATCCCTCCCTAGTGACCTACAAGAAGTTCTTCATTCCATGATTTGCTTCTATGTTTTCTATGCCTTTGCTACACTAGACTTAAGGTAACATTTTTTCAAGCTCTTTCAATTTGGCATAAACACAAAAAGATACATCACTTGCATTTACATTGTTTTGCATAAAATACATAAAAAGAACTATTTTCGTTTGACTTGTATTAGGAAAGATAGTGATTGTATTTACATTTAGTTCATAAGGCTCTTTTATTTTAATAATCATATAAAAAGAATGTTTTAGAGCTTACCTGAGAGATCACTTCATTTGCACTAGAAACATTTATTCATTGTTAGTTCTTTAGAGCATAAAGAAAGGATTCTTGTTGTTATCATTTCACTTAGGAAAATTTGTTCTTAATTTCTTTACTTGGTTATTTGGTGCTACTTTCTGTTTTCTAACATTAGCATCCAAAAAGTCTAAAAAAATTAGAAATATTCAAAAGACTACAAAAACAAGATTTAAATTAAGATAAATCTAGGAGTCAAAAATCAAGAGTTTTGAACTATTAAAAACAAGAAAAGAATACAATGAAAATATTTTTGTTTAAATTAAAGTAACTCTAGGAAGCAAAAACCAAGAATTATAACTTTAAAAACAAGAAAATAAATTTCCTTAGGAAGAATTAATCTAAGAAGAAGAAAGGAAAATTAAAAGTAAGAGAAAAGATAAATAAAAATCAAATAAATTAAGAAAGAAGATAGGTCAAAAGCCTATGCTTTAGCAAAGTTCAATCTCCTTTCTATCCCATATAGTGATAGTTTTAGGCAATTAAGAGAGCTTTTAGAACATGTTATCATAGACCAAATACTTCACTCTAGGCGACATCAAGAGTGATAAATGGAAGAAATATTTAAAAAAATGATAGTTGAAAAGAAAGGTACACGAACAGTGCAATCAATCTTGCATGAAAAAGGTAAATTCATTGGACTTAATATTACTGGTTACCTAGATGCGTTTGAGGAGCAACCACAGATCCAAGGATTGCTTGATGATGTACTAGTATAGTACTTCACATGAGTTATCTCTAGATCTATTCTTGAAAGTATCCATGAGCATGCTAATAGACCTTGGGCTGACTTCAAGAAAGAACTCCATAAGATGTTCTTTCTTGAAGATTTCAATCAACATAGCTGAGAAGGGTTCCTAAGATGGGTTAATTCCCCTAAATCAAGTGAGTCTCTAACTCACCTTCATGGTGATTTTATGAGACAATTTGCTGAGCTTCCCAAAGAAGATAGGAATGTGTTAAACCCAAATCTTATCATCCACTTCTTGAAGATCTTAATCCCAGACAATAGAGCTGAGGTAGAATGTAGGATAGAGGCATGTGGTAAAAAGTGCAGGCTGAGAGGTGATTGGTAAACTATTAAACATGAAATAGAGGTTGTTACTCAAATGAGGCAACGTCAATCCATACTAATTAAAAACCAATTTCTACTCAGTTTAGAGACCTACCTATAGTAGTGCATTCTAACATGCCAACACCTGCAACTACATTTATGGCCAATGTTATGGTCACCCTTGAGACTCCAATTGAATTTCAACTCGATATTTTGTGAAAGCAAATGGAGAACGTAATGAATATGGAAGCATTTCTTTCGAAAGAGGTTGCACATTTAAATAATAAAGTCTTTTCCATGAGCTTGCATGAGCCTAGGACCAGTACTAGTGGATTGGGACAAGCAAATATGGATCCGCGAATACAACATGTTATGCCACAATTCACTCCTCCTCCTCCTCAGGCATTTTATCAGCCAATTACTCCTACTTGGTCACCTGCTCAACTAGCTTTTCAAAGAAATACTAAAAAATGAGAAATTAGCAGTAAAAGATGTGTTTGGTGTGACAATCAAGACCACGCTACCTATGCAAATGATGCATTAAAGCAATCTAAAGATAATCAGCTTGTAGTTGAGGTTGATAGAAAATTATGTGATTTTAGAACACCACTTCCTTTGGTCCTTAATTAGGGCAAAGGAGGTATGAAGAGATTGTATAAAAACTTAACTATCACCAATGCATCTGCCAGCAAGCTAGACTAGAGCCATTCAAGGAGCCTGCTTAGTCAGCTGCAAGTCAAGGTCCCTATTCTATTGAGGCATTGGTAAGAACTAGGGATGAAATCATGCAAAAATTGCATGGCAATCTCCTATCGATCAATCCTATGTATATTCTCACACTTCCAATGTCAAAGAGAAACAGAGATGGGATGACATGCAAGATGAGGAAGATGAGGGAGATATAAGAGTGACAAGAAGACAATCTAGGAAAAACAAAAAGAGAAATACAAGTAATAAAAAGAAAGTGCAATGATGATACTGCAAACCTATCTGAGGAAGAAAAAAGGAAATTAATTAAAGAAGGAAAGAAGCCATTAAATGAGGATACCCAAGTACAAGAAAATCAAAATACCCCAATTAAAGAAGAAAAGAAGAAAGCTATTAAAGAGGGAAAGAAACCTCTAACTAAAAGCAATCAAAATCAAAATAATAAAAATGATAAAAACGATTATCAAAAATAAGGAGAGGAAAAAGGGAAAAAGAAAGTGAAGAAGACTCCTAGAGCAATTATGATCTCTAAACTCAAGAAGAGAAATCATGCTAGAGAGATTCTAAATGACATATTATTAAAAAGCCAAGTTACCATGTCCCTTGAGCAAGTATTTTCAATTGCAAAACCTGACTTCAAGGATAGCTTTATAAGTCTTATTAGAAGAAGATGATTTCCACTGCCTCAAGATGAGGACATGCAAGATGTTGCAAAGGGAACCTTAGCAATGAATGAAGTTGTCATGTTAAGTGATACTAATAATGATAAGGAGGAAGATATTGTGACAAGGAGTGTAAATAGAAACTTTCTAGGTCCATTCTTCCTGATGATGAAATGACTCAAGGTGAAAGCCAATTTGATGCACCTTTTTAGGCACGAGGAACTCCAAAAGTCAAAATTCAGATTGGAAATAAAAAGGATTCATGTTTAGCTCCAGCCTTGATTGATTCGGGCTTAAAGGTAAACATTATATCAACGAAATTCTTTGATAAATTTAGATGGCCCATTGATAAATATCATAGTTGGAGAATGAGAATAGCCAATAATGGGTCACAAATTTTGCTAGGTGCATGTGCACATGTACCTATTATGATAGGACGTGTTCAAGAAGAATGTCATTTCTTTGTCTGGGATAACCTCTCATATGAAGTGATTCTCAAAAAACCATTTATAGTAGAAATGAGGATGGAAATGAAACCTATGAATGATGGATTGGCATATGCAACAATTCGCTCTAAATCTAGAATGGATTCCTTGCAAGTAATGACAATATATCCCAATCACTCAAGAAATAGGAAAAACCTTCAAAGGAATCCCATTCACTCTTGCAATCATGTGTCAGAAAATCTACCACCTATAAGAGAATTTGGGAACTATTATGATCAAAATTTTTGTTAGATTCCACTATTGAGCGCGACAATAGTGGATAATGGATTGATGTCTCGCCTAATGATGTATATAGCTTTGAGGAATTTTTAGTTTTCACCCATACATCTAGTCCTATCGGTATAGACTAGTCCTATCAGTATAGACTGGGTTATTGGTCATCATAATGAGGAGAGGCAAAGATACGCAGTTTTCTTTGGTGCAAAAATTTTGCATTATATGTAGAGAAATTATACTCAAATTAAAAGAGAGTTATGGGGATTAGTTACTCACTTGAAACTGATAAAGAGTATTTTATTGTACCTATGTGATCGTTGAAACTGAATATCTTCCATTAATTGGAATGATTGCTAACTGCTCATCTCTTGACATTGCGATGTTAAGGTGGATTGCATTTATCAAATTTATTAATCTAACCTTTGTTCATATTGCTAGAAAACACTATTGCTGATATGATTTCACGAGCAAAATTTGATGATGATGAAAAAGTCACAGATTGAGGAACAAACTTGATTAGTTATGATCCATCTACTTTTACATATGAGCAATTTAAAGATGAAAAATATGAGGTAGAATAGAAAGATATAAGTTATTATCTAAGTACCTTTCAGCCTATCCCAAGTTGGTCATCAAATTGATTCCGGAACATTAGAAAGATAGGTATCTTTGGTGACGTGCTAAAGGGAAGGTAAAACCCCCGTAAAGAGTATTAGGATGAAAAATTTTGCAAGTGCAAGTTATGAGAAATATGCATAACAGCTTATAGGTAGGTCATAAAGGTTTCATAGCAATGTATGAAAACATTCAGGAAAGTTATTGGTGGTTGAGGATGTATGTAACTATGAAAGATTTTGTGGGTATGTAACCTGTCAACATTCCTCGATCAAAAATAGAGATCCCTTATACCCGTCCTATCCACCTTGTATTCATTTCAAGTGGGTAGTAAACCTTGTGACTATGCTTAAAAGCAGTAATTGCATGAGATATAGTACTTGCATGTCAAGACCTAACAAATCAAATAGAAGTTCGTGCACTTCGACAAACACTACTTATAATGTATGCCTATTTCTTTAGAACAGTGATATCCAAATTTGAATATGTCGAGAAAGTAGTAGCAGATTGAGGTGAGCTACATGCTAGGGGCAAGAGAATTCTTTGATCGCCATGGAATTTGCTTAGCTCTCACAACAACCTATAACCCAAAGGAAAATGGGAAGATTGAGTGAGGTCATCCTTCCATAGTGAAGGCGATCTTGAAGGCATGCAATGGAGATAACGGTTAATGACCGATATATCTACCATTTAATTTATGGATCGATCGGATGACATATACGAGATCAACTAGATTTATGCTAGTTGAACTCATGTATTGTCAAAAACTTATTCTTCCTATTCACACTTAGATAATAAACTAGATGAGGTTAGAGTGGGAAGATAGTTTTTCATGAGAAGATTTAATTGCTTTAAGAGTTAAACAATTAGAACAAGGGAATGAGAATATAAAAGAAGCCATTAAAAATTTAAAAGAATCATGTCTTAAAACTAAGATTTATTTTGATAAGAGATATCCATTTAGGTCACGATCAATAGAGTCTGGGGATTGGGTGCTCGTTTATGGCAGTACCTTTGAAACCCAATATGATGCATAAGGAAAATTAACTAGACAATGGTTTGGTCCTTATGTTGTATTTTTTATTTTTTCTATAGGTAACTATGCTTTACGAGAGTTAGATGGCACTCGCTTGAGAAATAGGATTGCAAGAAAAAGAAGTAATCTATTCAAACAAAGGGTAAGGAGTGACTATAAAATAGATGAGGAGCTCTTGGACGATGATGATGCAAATGAAGAATGATGATCACATGAAGCATTTCCAACCTAAATTTTGTTTTTTTTTCAATATATATGAATGAACATATGCATTGCATTTTTGCATGCAATAAATGTATTAAGATCTATACAAATTTAAGAAAATTAAGTAGGATCAAGATAGAAAAAGTCTATTATGATTTTGTGTGAAGTTTGAAAGACTAGAAAAGATATGAATAGATTCAGCTAGCATACTAGAAACTTTTGGGAATGAAACCTTTGGGATGTCATAGACAACTTAAAATAAGTGCATGTATATACTACTAGATTTGAACACTTAGTGAGTGGGATTCTTTGAGTCCTACTATTTATTTCCTACATAATCCTACCTCCTGATAGATTATGATTTAAGAAAATCTTCATACTCAAGCCAACAATATATGTATGTGCATGTGTTGTTCGTGCGCTATGATGGGCTAGTAGGTGGATGGAACAACCTTGATCGAGTGGTCAAGGCCACAAGCTAATGCTAGTTTCATCATAGGTTTGATCTATATGTTGTTATGCGCTTATATGGGTCGGTAGGCAGGTGGAGTCACTCTGGCCAAGTGGTCAGAGCCACAAGATGATGTCGATTTCATATGGATCTAACATTGTGTGTCGTTCACTATGTCGGATCCACAGACATGTGGAATAAACAAAGCCAGGTGGTCAAGTCCATGAGTCGTACTCGATTTTGGCATACACTGACTTGTGAAATTAAAAATAAAAAGAAAAAGAGTTGAGCTGAGATGAAGCGCTAAAGAAAATAAAAAGTAAAGAAAGGAATAAAATATGATGAAGAGTTGGACAGTAAGAAATAAATGAAGGAAACAAAGTACAAATCTCCAAATTGAGTTAGAAGAGCTTAGTATATGCTAGTGCTTAGGATAATTTGTTGGAACTAAATAGGTTGAATGAATGAAAGATTTACAAAGGCAATGATTTATTCATATGATTTCTTGTTTGAGTGTGGAAACAAAAACATAATAAGATGATTGTGAAACTTGAATCTACTTTATTCTCTAAATTTATACTGATTTTCATAAATTTGCATGAAATACAGACACACACACATACACACACACACACACACACATATATATATATATATATATATATATATATTGAAAAGTGATTAGCATCTATCCATGACTATTTGATACTTGTGTATATTTCCTGACTTGATCTATAGGTTGGCCCACTGGGACAATGTCTAGGTTTAGTGGGGGTAGATGTCAAAAGGATTTCATCACTTCAACCAGCATTTAGAAGAATTAAAAATTTCCTTCCAAAGTGGTCATCTCTAAACTCTTAAAAATGTTTTTGATATGAATTGCTGAATTGATTAGTCTCTCTCTTTAAGTGCCTGGAGGTTGAAGAAGTTGAATATATGCCTTGATTGAAATAGGAGGAGATCATTGAAACCTCATTGGAACCCTTCACTTTATTTCTATTTACATCCTCTATACATAACCTTTTTGTGTACTTCAGCTTTTGGTAAATATATAATTTCTTTCTATGTGCTCTTGTGAATCCCAAAAATGGGAAACCCTACATATGAGTAACCTTGAGTGTATGTGATCAGTTAAGTTAATGTGAATGCATTTTTGTCCATACATCTCTGCATGGATAGCCATTGATGTTTGTATGTGATCCATATATTGTGAATAGCTATGTATATACCTATGTGTATGCATGTGCATTAATTTAAAAAAACAAAGTGCACATCTATAGGTATGTGTGGGTACCTTTAAGTGCCCTTACTTCATGAGATTATGTGTACATGTATGCACGTAACTTCAATTTCAATGGACCTGAACAGAATGAGATCTATTGGATCGATGCTCAGTCTCTTTTCATAGATTGAATAGCTTTGTATTCAAATACATTCAAGTCTTGTTGTTTAGAAAAATAATTATGCTTCAAAAACTAAATATATGATGTCTTTGTTGAAGTATGCATGTGTTTTTTAACCCTAATCTCAACAAATGGATAAGTATCTGGCTATTAATATAAGTTGGTCTATATTGAAAATTAAAACATGTGTATTAGTATAAGATTGGTCAATAACTAATAAATAATAGATGTTAACAATCTTATATTAAATTCTAATATATAAGTACATAATATTTAAATGAAATAAGTATTTGATTTTTCATAATCAATTAGTAAATAAACATTTGTTGTATGTGTTTGAATGTGTATGTGAGTCTACATGACTAACCATTTATAGAGATCTATGTAAATATAGTATTTACTATAAGAGTTTGAGTATGTGTGTGATTCTTCGTGAGTGACCATTTATAGAGATTGTATAAGTATATTATTATACTCTGTTAAGTTGACTATTGTGTGATTTACTAAAATAGAGTGCACGTATATGTGTGTGTTAGGTATATATATATGTGGTTTTGTGTATATTTATTCTTTCTAATGAATTTTTGCATGTACATTGTCAACCATAGAGAGGGAGAGAGGAAGAGAGAGAAAGAGAGGGAGAGATGGAGAGAGGGAGAGAGGGAGAGAGGGAGAGGGAGAGAGGGAGAGAGGGAGAGAGGGAGAGAGGGAGAGAGGGAGAGAGGGAGAGAGGGAGAGAGAGAAAGAGAGGGAGAGAGGGAGAGAGAGAGAGAGAGAGAAAGAGAGAAAGAGAGCAAGAGAGGGGGAGAGAGAGAAAGAGAGGGAAGAGAGAGAGAAAGAGAAATAGAGGGAGAGTCGATGAGAGAGCAAAAAGAGAAGTTTGCTCTGATCGACAGATCATCGAGAGTCCTCAATATACATAATAAACCTTCATGGTGTTTGAACAGTTATCTCTTTGGGAATGGAAAGCTCAGTGATAACATATTAAGTTGCTTCCAAGCTATTGAAGCATAGACCTACTCTCTACATGTGGTCGATCAGCACTCAAAGGTTTTGCATCGCCTACAACTAAAGCTTTGGATGACTCCAATATAGTGGTTCAAAGAGAGAGAGAGACATAGAAGGAATCGATGTTGCATTGCTATTGAAGATTCCAAATCAACGGATATGACAAGTGGAAAGAGAGTAAGGGAGAAGGCACAAGGCACGAGGCACCCTAGAGCAGATAGTGACTACTTGTAGGAGTGAGAGAGAGAGACAGAGGGATTGATGGGTTGTTGTTCAATGATCCTAAAGCTATAGATGAAATTCCCCATAAAGAGACATCAATAGCATATTGATGTGCTCACTTGCGAAGAGAGAAAGGCCAAGGTGTCATCACATTGCTATGTTTCAGCTCTATGAAGGACTTGGAGAGCATATGTTCTCTTATCTAAAGCCATCTATTAACATCCAATCTCTCAACACTCTAAGGATGGAATAGGTCGAGCAGATGTGCATAAAGGTAGGTCATGTGGAGAGAGTGGGAGATAAAAATATCCATGCGATTGAAGAATAGCCAGGAGGATGATTTCATGCCAAGCACCTTGTGCTCGAGGAGCCGTCCCTCGTCCCCCTAGCCCATATTCTCTTGTTCCTCTATCCAATCACCTTCATCATCTGGACATCTTGGTTCGTACTTCACCGTCTCCTGCTTCCTACACTAGCTGGGAGCTTGCCTAGAGGCTCCATTTTGGGAGTCATCTTGGCCCCCCCTCTGAATGCCCCTATGACAGAATTCAATATAGATTCGAGTTCTAAATTTGGAGTTCCTATTCCGTCTTCAAGGAAGGGGTTGTATTGCACTGCTAGTTCCTCTAATGCAATGGTAGGTTCTCCTTTGCTTTCTCAACCTAATGGGACAGGTTGTCCTATTTTCTTAGATGCCTTCTTAGTGCTACAGATATTCTCCCGTCCAATACTAATGATGATGATGCATGGCATTTCGACGTGTGTCTTGCTATGGATAGCTTCTCATGTGACAACTTCAAAAGGTACAAGTTCAAGTTCTAGAGATGTATGAGAGGGAGTAGTCATGACTAGATAGAGTGCCCTTTTCCTCAACTTGGTGAGAAGGCATGTCGTCTGGAAGTTGATCAGAGAGAGATGGTACTGAAGAGAGAAAGAGAGTTTCTATAGGACCAAATGGCTACTACTATGTGATTGATCTTTATAGAGTTTTGGGGGATCCCATTGAAGTGATCAAAAGAGAGGCTAGTAAATTTGGTGTATTTCCCTTTGCACGTGTTGATAGTGAGCTTGGAACAAAGAAGATAGGGCTTCGATTTTTTGATTTGGAACCCAATGCTATCCTACTTGACCATTATGTTGATGTGAACTATCTTCTATTGGCCTATAAAGGAAGGGGGCGCCTATCTTGGGTAGGTGGTGTTGATCTTCATAACATCAATTTGGAAGAAGGTGACATCTACAAACTAGAGAGTGGAATTGTATTCCACATTTACAATTTTGATGAAAAACAACTTAGGATCTTCAGTATATTTGATATTGTGTCCCTCTTGAATTGTGGAATGCTCCATACTTTCTTTATAGTAGGTGGAGAGAATCCTATAACTCCACTCTCTGAATTCAATGTGGACATGTTGGCAAGTGCTTTTGACGCATCTCAAGAAGCAGTTGCTGATTTGCTAAGTTCCCAAACTGGTGGAGCAATAATGTATGCTTTGGAGCGGAATGAGTCAACAAGTGTATCTAGGTTTAGGGGATCTGTCATGGGAATTATCAAAAACTATATTGGGTTACCCAACATATTTCCTAGGGATTCCCGTGATAAGCCATTTAACATTTTCAAGAAGGTTGCAAACTTTAGCAATGACTATGGCTCTACAACTGTTGTTCATGTGGGCAATTTTAGGCCTCTAAAAGACATCAACAAGGGTGTGGTCTAAGTTAGTCTAAATGTGGGAGCACTTCTTGCACCCCATTGGGATCCAAGAGCTATTGAGATTGCCCTTGTGACTCAGGGAGAAGGGGAGATCCATGTCATTTACCCTAATGGTAGTGTTGCACTGACAACACAAGTGGGAGTAGATGATGTGTTTGTTGTGCCACAAAATTTCCCCATGTGTCTGATAGAAGCTCGTAGTGGGGTATTCTAGTTTGTCAGATTCAGCACATCATCGCGACCCAATCATCCTCAATTCATTGCAACTTTGAACTCCATGTTGAAGGCATTGGAGATAGATGTGTTGGCAATGGCCTACTATATTCCTATGGAATATATGCAAGACTTTTTGAACTTACAACTAGATTCAATGATTTTGCCAGGGAAACATTATTACATGTTGTGGTGCACCATCTTCGAGGTGGACCTTTGCTATCAGCTACTAAAACTGATCAAGAATGGGTCATATGGCATTGTCTGTGTAGAATGAGGCCTTCACACTGGGACAAAGGCGGCCATCAAGCAAATCACCAATGTGTTTGAGAACATGTATGATGCATGGTGCACACTACAAGAGATCAAGCTCTTGTGGCATCTTTTCCATGAGAATATTATCGCAATCAAAGACATCATGGCCCCTACATGCAAACAAACATTCAAGGATCTATATATGGTTTATGAGCTTATGGATACTGATATGCATCAGATTATCTACTCCCCTTAGCTCCTTAATGATGGCCATCATCAATATCTCATCTATCCATTACTTTGAGGGTTGAAGTACCTACACTCTTCAAATATTCTTTATCAAGACTTAAATTCTAGCAATCTGCATTTGAATGAAAATTGTGATTTGAAGATATGTGATTTTGGATTAGCTTGAACAGGTCTTGAGAAGGGTCAGCTTATGATAGAGTATGTGGTAACAAGATGGTATCAGGCACCAGAGCTTCTTTTGTCCTCTGATGAATATGGAAGTGCTATTGATATTTGGTCTATGGGTTGCATTTTTGTTGAGTTTCTTAGACACAAGCCTAATTTGCTTGGAAAGGACTACCTTTTTCAATTCAAGTTAATCCTATCCATTATTGGAACATAGTCTGATGTTGATCTCCATTTTATCCTAAATCATACAGTGAGAGCTTTCATCCATGATCACTCCTAATCTCCCCCTGTCTCACTAGCCAACCTTTATCCAAATGCCAATCATCTTGCAATTGATTTGATTGAAAAAAATTTTGTATTTGATCTCAAGAAGATGATCGATGTCATAGAGGCTTTGAACCATCCTTACCTCTCCATGCCTCATGACAAGTCACTAGAACCTGTGGCTCCTTCCCCTTTTTTATTCTTCTTTCAAAGATGATGACCTCAAAGAGCAGGAATTGAGAGAAAAAGTATGACTTGAGATGTTGAACTACCATCCTAAGGCTACAACTTGATTTTTCTTAGGAGGTTGTTGCATTTCAAGAGTGCCCAAATGCCTAAAATCTTTCCTCTTTAAAATGAAGGTGTCACATCATTGCAGCTGATGCTCTCATGCAATGCCAGCTCTTTGTGGAGCTTGAACAATATAGAGAGATATGTACACTTTTAATCTACTCGTAGACATTATATATATATATATATATATATATATATATATATATATATATATATATATATATATATATATATATATATATATATATATATATATATATATGAGAAGCCTCTCGAGGATTTGTAGATGAACATGCAGGAGATAAGAACACGACAAAGGTGTTGTGAGAGAGATAGAGAGAGAGGAGAGAGAGCGAGAGAGAGAGAGAGAGAGAGAGTTTTCTTCCCCTCTCCTTCACTTTGGGGTGTAGAAATGTGCAATAGAAAGAACGTCCGAGAGAGAAAGAGAGAAAGGAAGAGAGAGAGATAGAGAGAGAGAGAGATGGTTAATTTTAGTTTAAGTTTTTCTTCCATGTGTTATGATTTAAATCTAATGTGTTCTGTAATAGTTAGAAAAAGTATAATTAATAATCTAAATGCTATTTTAACTAGTTAGCTAATGATAATAAATTTAATTAATTAGCTAATGACATCCAAATTAGTTAATCAAGTTAGTGTAAGTGTTTTACATAAATGAGCATGTATAGGTGAGTGCATATGTATGTAAGTGAATATGCATGTGTGTATGTATGAATGCATACATATAGATGAATGCACAAGTGTATGCATGCGTGAGTGTACATATATGTGTGCGAGTGTGAGAGAAGGAATATGCATGAATATATGCATGTCTGTAAATTGTGTATGCATATGAAAGTGTGTGCATGCATGTGCATGAGAAGTATCCATGGATGCATGTGAGTGATATATGCATCCAAGTGAGGTGCATAGATATATTATTGAATGCATGTTTAAGAGATGTATGAATGCATATATGTATGTATAGTGTACAATAAACTAGTTCATTTCGTGATATACTTTGAGCTCTGAGCAACATTATACACAACATCCAAAGCATAAATAACCTGATCTGATTTATGAGCAAATTAACCATTTCTTTTAGGTGATTATTACATTTCTAAATGTCGTTATAGTTACAAGATTTCTAGGGTGTATGAGATGTAATGAGGTGAAGGATGTTTCACCACGTGGCAAGAAAGTTTATTGAGTAGAATTATGTGTTTAAAAATTTGTTCTTGTTCCTAGACATAGGATACATGTATGTATACATGCGTGAATGAAATAGCATGTGTGGATGAGAGAATATGCATGAGCATAAGTACATGTATGCATGTGAGTGTGCGATCATGGATGCATGAGTATGTATATATGTTCAAGTGTGAGCATGCATGTATAAGATGTGATTATGCATGTGAGAGCATTCACATGCATGAATGTGCATAAGTATATGCAAATATATATAAATGGGAAATCTTTATGGATAGGATAAAAAATGAAACTAATTAATGAAAAACATGAGTGCTTTATTTTCTCATAAAAATACTTATCTGATTTTATTTGTTTCCTAATGATTTTTTGCAAAGCATAGAAGAGTACCTTATATTGAAAAACATTATGAGCAAGAAGATGGAGAGCCACAGAGAAGATCAAAGTTTCAGTCCCGCGAATCCTTCTATCTAGACTTTTCTAGCAAACGAGATTTAAATCCAATTGTCTTTGCACTTAAAATTCTTATATTTTCATAAGTTGTATAGGGTTGTTTGTTATGTTAGTTTCCATTTCCTCATTACAAATATGAATGTTACCATCTCATTTAGATAAACTTGAAGATTATCTTAGAACTTTTACTTAAGTTTGCATAAATTGTATAGAGTTATGTTATTCATCTTACAAACATGAATGTTTTCATCTCATCTAAAAATGGAAAAAAAATTTCATGTAGTCAAAAGATGTTTACTATATGCAAAGACCACTAGGATATAAACAAGCACTCTCCACAGCATTTTTTTCACATCTCAAGTCCAAAAGTCCACTCATAAACACCCCACGTGTAGTCACGCAGTATGACCTATTGAAAAATTGGAACTGATCCACCTCGTGGTATTTGTGCATGCCCAGACACCATCGCAATGGTCGCACAAAGGGCATTGTTGTGAATGTCGCTCAGAGACAAGTGAAATTTGGGCTAATAGATATTTGTGGTGTGCGACCCTAGCAAGAGTCCACTAAGTTAGCAAATTATATGTCCGTCATTGTGTTGTTGTCCCTCCTCGGACTGCTCTAACCCACTTTGAAGAATCAAGATACTTGGAGTTCAATGATTAACATTCCTTCAATGTGTATACATGTTGGATAATATTTTGAAGCTACATATAAACTAGAAGTTGAACCTTGATCCTCCAAAAAAGCATCAAGAATGCATCCAAATGGAATAATTATTTTCAATCATAAAATTATGGTCATCAAGTGGTGATTCTCAATGATGATTTCAAAAACACTAGCACAACAGAAGATACTCTTGTGAAAAAATGCACAAGAGGAGTAAAAGCAAGGAAACTCCTTTCCAACTATTATAACTTATGGAAATTCAGTTTTGATCTTAGAATATTTAGTGGAAGTTATCAAAGTGCAGCCCTAAAACAAAACTACAAGAACTGACCCCCTATAGTGACTTCTTGAGTAACAAAATATCATTGCTAGCTAAAACAAAAGGTATCGTTAAACATATTATGCAAGGACACTCATATGTCAAATATTAGGTATTCAATAAGAATTGTGTAAATGTTGAAAACCATCCTCACATATATGGCGATTGATCCTCGCATACGTGTGGTGATTGCTAGAGATGTGACCATCCAAAAAATACACTAAATTTCAAATATTAGGTATTGAATAAGATTTTTTTACATGTTAAAAACTTTCCTTGCATATGTGGTGATTGATCCTCGCATATGTGGTGATTACTAGAGATCCGACCATCATCGTAGCATATGAGACATCTACAACAAAATAAAATCAATCCTTTTTATGATGTCTCATATAGAGAGAAATTAATTGTTTATACAATGATGTTATTTATTTATGAAGTTTCCATTTTATTCAACAGTGTAGACACCATCATGCTTCAATCAATTCATCTATGCCTACTTGATCAAAGAGCAAGAAACCAATGAAGTAAATATATGCGAGCAAACAATCTCTCTCTCTCTCTCTCTCTCTCTCTCTCTCTCTCTCTCTCTCTCTCTCTCTCTCTCTCTCTCTCTCTCTCTCTCTCTCGATCCACAATGTACTTATCCTGTTATCTTTAGAACCTACCCAATCTATATGAGAGAAGATTGTTATGCCTATATTAGATGTAAATGGGTAATACAGACCTTGATTGATGGTTCCCTTCACATATTTGTGTATCCTCTTGGCTCCTTCCATGTGAGGTTTCCTAGGAGTTTGCATAAATTGACTTAGGACAATTACAATATGGCAAATGTCCACTCTTATCAAAGTGGCATAGTTCAAACTACCCACAAGACCCTGATAACTTATTATTTCTTCAATTGGCTCTCCTTCATGAGAACTTAGCATCAGATTCATCTTCATAAGTGTACTTGCAACCTTGGAATTTTTCATCTTAAACTTTGCAAGAATATCCTTCATTTATTTCCTTTGAGTGAGATACATACCCTTTTTAGTGTATACAACTTCCAACTCTAGGAAGTATGTGAGTTGCCCTAAGTCACTGATCTTGAATTCCCACCTCATGTGAAGCTTGATCCTCCTAATTTCCATCAACATCATTACATATGAGTATTATATCTTCAACATATACACAAAGGTATATGACTTTAGATTGATTCCTCTTAATGAAGAGTGGATCTACTTTGCTAACCATGAGTCCTTTGTCCTACAAATAGGAAACAAGCCTATGATCCTAGGTCATTGAGGCTTGTTTCACGCCATATAAGGTTTCCTTAACGTGCATACATGTTTAGAAAATGATGAATCTTCAAACCAAGAAGGTTGGGCCATATGTACCTCTTCAAATACCCATCCATTTAGAAATGCATTGTTTACATCCATTTATTAAATCTTCCAATTCTTGGAAGTTGCAATGCTCATAAGCACTTTGATTGTTGGCATCTTTGCCACATGTGAGAAGGTTTCCTCATATTCAATTCCTTGTGTTTGAGCATATGCTTTAGCCACAAGTCTTGCTTTGTACCTATTACTGGTTCCATCAGAGTTCTTCTTTGTATATCCATGTGGAATCCAATGAAGTTTAAAGATGAGCCATTGGGAAATAACTCCCAATTATTATTCTCCTTCAATACTTCAATCTCTTCCTCCATGGCATTGATCCACTCTAGTTTCTTCTTTGTCTCTCCATAAGATGAGAGCTCCTCAAAGTTCATGTCCTATGCTCGATAGATAAAATGTTTAGTGACCAATGATGTATCATGGCCATACCTTTCTATATTCTTCTTCTTTCTAGTAGATCTCCTCATGGTTTGTTGAGAGGAATCACCTACGTCCATCAACTCTCACACTTTAGCCTTACCCTTGTAGTTCCATGACTTTGTTTCTCTCCTTCGAGTCGTCTGATCATCTTCAAAGTCACTTGATGCTTCAAGTGTGTGTGCATTCTTGCTTGAAATAGTTGGGAAATCTACCTGTAGATCCTATGATAACTCTATCTTCCTTCAATCATCCTCAAATCATGATGTTTTTTCATCAAACACAACATCTTAACTTATTATAAAGCCTTTATTGGTAGGTTTATATAGTCTATGACCTTTTTGATCAAGGTAATAGCCTATAAACACACACTTTTTTGCTTTAGGGCCGAATTTACCTCTTCTCTATGAAGGTATGTGTTCATATGCAATGGACGCAAAGATCTTGCAATGTTCCAAGCTAGGTCTTCTTCCGTTCCATGCCTCATATGGATTCATACCATCCAAAGCCTTTGATGGTTATATAGTATTTATCAAATTGGTCACAGTAGACACTACCTTTGCCCACAAGTAGTTTGGTAGTTATTTGGCATGGACCTTACAGCCTCCACGATGGTCCTATTTCTTCTTTGTGCTACTTTATTCTTCTCAAGAGTGTATATGGTAGTGATTTCCCGTTTGATTCCTCTACCTTGAAGATAGGAATGAAATTCATGGGAGAAGTATTCTCTCCGTCCATTTGACTTTAGTCCTTTTTTCTACTTGTTTGATTCTCTAGAAGAGCCAAGTATTTCTTAAAGCATGAAAACACTTCATCCTTATGCTTCATGAAATATAAGATAGTCCATCTACTACAATCATCTATGAATGACACATATTATCGTGATCCTGAGATTGAAGGTTCTTTGCTTGGCCCCAAACATCTATGTGGACAATCTCTAGAAGGTATCCATGTAACTATCCTTTCTCACTGAATGGATGCATATGTGACTTACCAAATTGACATGCACGACATTTTTATATCATGTGTTGCTTTGAGATATTGGGTATTCCAAGTACACTCTAATCTCTATTGATTTGATTGAGGGCTCTTTCTCGAATGTGAGCTAGCTCTTATGCCCAACCTCTAGTTCTGATAGGGTTCGAGTGCCATAGTTGATAAAGTAAATACTCTTGGAGTTGAAATGTAGACAACCTTCTTGTCTTCTCCCCCTTTGCTATCTTCCTGAATCCTTGATATGGGTCCTCAATATAGGCTCCATGCCTAGTAGATCTCACCTCCAAACCTTTATCAACAATCTGCCCTACACTTATAATATTCTTTGTAATGGTTGGCACATAAAGGACTCTACTTAGTAGGTTCATATTACCATTAGATATCTTCACATTTCATATCTTCTCGACTGGATGTCTTGTGTCATCACCTATTTGAACTCAATGTTTCATCTTTGGATCATCAAGGTCTGAGAGTTTTTCCTACCACATGATTTAAGCATCCGAATTCTATGTAGAACACATGCTCATCAGACTTACCAAGTGAATCCTCTTGAGCTTGATGGTCTACATAGTTGTTGTAGTCTCTCCTTCCTTTGTATCCTCCTTGCTAATTGTTTTTTTATCCATAAGAGTTATTGAATCTACCTCTTGATTTTCCATAGACTCCTCAATTATATCCTATTCCTCTCTGATTCCTTGGGATCCTAAATTAAGTGTTTATGATATGGTCGGAAAGACCATGTATGGCATAGGGTGATGAGCTTTGAGCTCCCCCCTGCCTTTTCTATCTCCTCTGCCTCCTCCTCTTTAACCTCAGGATCACCCTCCAAAATTGTCTTGAGAGATACTTCCTTCATCATCAGATTTTTTACCTTTTTCCTATGTTGTCATTACCTTTATTCTTATCTATATAGAGGGTAGAAGATCCGTCATCTTTCTGATTCTCACCATTCTTCATGAGATTTTCTTCATGTGTGAAACGTTTCCCCATGAGTGTGTTGAAGTTAAGCATTTTCATATCCATGTAGAGATCCATGGCCACGGTGAAGGTTTCCCATTTGTCATCAGCTTTAATCCCATTCATGACTTAAATTTCCTCTTCATCAATGATCTCTCCAATGCTCCCAAGTTGATATGCAATCTCCTTTATCTTGGTGACAAAATTAGTCACACTTTTCTTGGGAATCTCTTTGAGTGTTGTAAACTCCATCCATAGTTGATTCTTCCTAGCTTTGGTACTTAAGGAGAAGAATGCCTCCAAAACATTCCATGTCTCTTGAGAGGTCTTATAGCTCCTAATATGAGGGAGTAAAAAATGAGAGATAGAGTTGAGAATTTATGACCTTTTCCAGAGCACCCATTGAACACCATGCATTCCACCTTCCATGCTCCACTTGAGTTGGTTGGCCCTTGATTTTGTGTATTGGCATCATCTCATCTCCTAAGATGTATCAGTGTAGATTTCTTCCTTGTAAATAAGCCTCCATTCTTAAATACCATGTTGAGTAATTGCTTTGATCCAACTTGTCAATTGATGAGGGGAATTTGTGTCCCATAATGTATAGCCTTTAGCTTTGTTTCTACACTACTATGAAGAGTTTATGGGTATAGTACAAAAATGAGATTGTCTTGGCGAAATCTTTCTCAAGACCAGCCTTTGTAACTTCACAGACACTTAGTACTCCCTAACCATTCAACTTATTAACTTAAACCACATTAGTGCTTTGGAGCATGATTTTCAAACTTCTCTATCAAAAGATATATGTTGTAAGTTCAAAACATCTTGAGAAACTTTCTATTTATGTAAGAAAGCTCTAAGTGTTTTGCTTAGTACTTACAACCTAGTAGAAATTGTCAACAGGTACTTTGCACACCTTAAAATGACATGTTAAGCAAGCTATATCAAGTAATTTCATGAAATTAGCAAGACCATACACTAATAAATGTATCTAAGAAGTCTAGGAGATAAAATCGTCTTTTTAGGAAGAAGGGGATACACAAGCCATGTCACATGTAATCACTCACGAGTTATCGATCCAATGCTGATTTTAATTTTAGGCATGCTTATCATAGTCCTAGCTAAGTTATAATTGAAAAATTGGAATATGAGCACCTCCACACAAAGAAATGACTCTGAGATAGTCATAAAGATCCTCAAAGTATTGTTGTAGTAGATATAGTTTCACAAATCATTATACATGAAGAATATTATGTATTACTAATGGACATATGATACAAAGAAGATACGGAAGAATTCATTCACTTTTAGCTACTAGCTAATCCACTCAATGGGACTTGGATAATTAGCTCTATGCTCTGCTATTAGCTCTCCTTTCTTTGTGGCTCAAATCATGGTGTATATATACACCTTTTTGAACTGGATAAAAGTTAGGAGTTTCACCTAAAGGTGGTCCTAGTTTGTAGGAGATAGTTGGAAATTCGAATTAAAGTCAATTTTGGGATTTGGTTCCTAATAAACTCACAGCATTCTCTCCATTATTCATTTCAATTCTGGATTGAGGTAATCTAAAGAATTTAACCTTTGAAAAATCCAAAGCATATGTTCCAATGGATTTACATTTATTCCTAATAATTAGAGAGAAGTCCCATCAGCATTGATCAAGCACTTAGGCTTGCTCCATGTACCAACATATAAACACACTACATGCATGCATACATACATACATACACATGTGTGTGTGCATGCTCATGTGTGTGTGTGCACGTGTTAATGTATATAATACATTGAATGTATAATGTGAATGATCAGAGCATGTTGCATGATTATCACTCTCATGTGATGTATTATGTATAGATGTGAAGATTCATGGTTAGAGGGGGCTATAGTTTGTGATGATGGATGTTGTCCCTCCTATGTTTATCTCTCCACCTATTCCATGTCTTCTCACCATAATACTTTGACATATCATATGATAAATATAAACAAGTAGAACAATCAAAATAAATTAAACTATGCCATGTTTAGTGATACTCACAAAATAATCTTGCCAATCTTGTATGTGTTGACCAAAAGCATGAAATCCCAAAAAAAGTAGCCTACTCTACTTCATCCTTTATCAGAAATGGACCATAATCGATATGCTACATTGAAAGAAATTAAATTAGTTATTGAACTGTCTTTTAAATGAAATAAAAAAATTTGAATAGTACATATACTAACAAATGGGGCAACATAACCTTGATGCCCCATGAGACCTCCTAAGTATGAGCTACTTCAATTCTTTTTCTTTTTCTAAACGCCTCTGTTTATTGAAATAAACAATGTACATAGATTAAATCTTGATATTTAGAATACATATAAGAGTGGAAATTAACATTAATATCAACCATTCAATATCTGCTCTATTGAGGAAAGGTTTCAAAGGTTTTGTGTCAAAATAGTATCACGTCTTCATTGGTATTTGAAGCCTTCTCTCATTTGTTTAAACCATGCAATAATTCCTATATTTAAATTTCAAACCACAAAATTGGATCAATATACAATAAAAATTTTAAATCATACATATGCATGTGAATGTGTAAGTGTGCATGTGTATATGTGCAATGTGTGCATGTGTGCATGTGTGCATGTGTGCATATATATGTGTGAATGTGTGTATCTTTGTGTATGTGGGTCTTGTGTATTTGTGTATTTGTGTATTTGTGTATGTGTGAATGCATGCATGCATGCATGTATTTATGTGTGAATGTATGCATGCATGCATGTATAGATGTGTGAATGTATGCATGCATGCATGTATGTATGTGTGAATGTGTTAAGCTTTGTGTATATGTTTGTGTTTAAGTGAATGTGTGCATATGCATATGTATGTGAATAGGCATGTGTGTGCATTTTTGTGCATATTTGTCTTGTCTATTTGTGTGTGTGTGTGTATGTGTCTATTTGGTTTTTTTGAATTATATAAATGTAATCAAATTTTATTATGTAATACACTTTTACTTTACTTTACAATAAAATTTTTATCAATCAAAGGACACTCCACCACCAGCTTCTACCCATGCAAGGACTAATTAGTATAAGTACAATGAACCTTTAATTTTAATATTTTATAGATACATACATGAATGATTTATTATTAATTTGTATAGATATGTTTAACTTTAAGTTTGCACTAAATTTCAATCTTTTGTTAATTCATAATCAAATTTGAGCAAGCACAAGGTACTCCACAACCTCCTACTCATGTAACAACTTCACATGTGCCATCTAACATGAATTATGATGTTTTTTTCTATCAAGAGCATATTATATGTTGGTGTAATCTTTGTTACAGAATATATTGAGGAACACGGTCAAATTGTATGCAACATGAGATGTATGGTGTTTTTGAGTAAGCACTACAAGCAGATCAGAAGAGAATGCTTGGGTACATGATTGATTAGGTACATTAGTTTGAGTTATTTATATTAAAATCAAATATAGGTAATAAAATTACACTATATTTATAGGAATATTTAGTCCATGATGGTGATGATTATTCTCCTATTAACAATGCTAATGTTCCTCATACACATCATGAACATACCTTTTATCAATTTCAAACCGAGGTTCCCAAAAAATCAATTACGGTTAGGTTTAGAGATTGAGATGGGTGGAGGTTATCCATTACCAACTCATGATTGTTCTCTAGTGCAAACATATGATAGAAGATGCTATGGAGGATGGCATAGAGGACCGCTTTCTTTAGAAAGAGAGATTTTTTAATTTTGGGATAATTCCTATAAATTTTCTGGACCTACACATAGATGGGGATATTGGCATCTACTTATATGCTATATTCAAGGCATGAATACTTGTGGATAATTTTATAATGCAACCTCTCGTGTTATCAAAGGGATTACACATGAAGAACATAAATTATTATATATTTATGGAAGACCTTGGACCCACAAAAACATAGAAAGTTTAATAAATAATAGTAGAGGATACAATAATTTGATTAATTTCACATTTGAAGATCATGAAAATAGTCATGAACCACCATACATGAGCACATATATAGAAAGATACAAAGTTGTCAATGCTACTACTTGAATGCATGCTAGTGATGAATTATTAGTGAATAATGGATGGCATAGACCTCCATGAGAACCGGCATAGACCTCCATGAGAACTGGCATAGACCTCCATGAGAACCATTCAAATTGTATGAAAGTTGATGGTGTTATGTGAGACTCTTCTAATCAAATTTAAATTTCATAATACAAGGCTCTCATTCTAATTATGTATGTATATTTGTGTATAAAATTCGTCTTATAATCATTTATGGAATACTTATGCTTTTAATTTATGTATGGAGATTCCAACATATGGTATTGATGATATTCCACTGTACCATTTAGAGTTATCAATAAGATTTTGTTTATCAAAATCATTCATCAAAATCGATGCAAAAATGATCTTGTAGAATATGCAAAATTAAAAGAACTATATTTGAATGAAGATAATCAACATGATTTCTATAATGATAATGATCACATGGATGATTGTATCGAGGATTTGTATCAAAACCAAAGCAAAGATATAGAAATTTCTAATAAAAAAAATATCTTCGAGAAGGATTTCTAAAGCCATACATGGAGGAAGTGATTTGAACAAATAAGTGGAAGTTTACTTATTCTAGATAATCAAAATCTTAATATCTCTTTCAACATTATGTAGGTATATTATATAAATGATTTATTTCTTTATATTTTTATATGTTTTTCATAATAATAAATTTTCATTCAATGAAATTGTGGGCTATTATGTCAAGAGTTAATACAAAGAAACAATGCTCTTCCTACATCACTTAATGAAAGGAATAAGATAGTGAATAGTCTTTGTAGTCAATATCATTCTATGCATGCTTGTTAAGACAATTATGTTATACATAAAAGTCAAATGCAAACAATGTGACACATCCAAAATGTGAATCATCTTCAAGGCTAAAACGCTGCAATAATGTGTCAATATATTTCATTTTGACACAAAGCCATTCCACCATCAACATGCATAAATTGAATTCAAGGTTTATAGTCTTTAAGGCTAAAACGTTGCAATAATGTGTCAATATATTTCATTTTTGACCACAAGCCATTCCACCATCAACATGCATAAATTGAATGCCCAAATAATGATGCAAATGCCCCCAATTAGACATCTCAAATGAGGCATTCAAATCATCCTTAAAATCAGCAATCTGCTTCTGAATAGGACCAGTGAGCAGCATGTCATCACATAGACAACAATGATTAGAAGCAGATCATTATCACGCTTAAACATATAAGGTGCTTCCAGTTGGACTATTCTCAAAACCATGTGCAATCAGATAGGCATGAGTCTTCTCATACCAAGCACGTGGTGCTTTCTTTAAACCATATAATGCCTTCTTTTTTAACATGCACACTTGGTTTTCATGCCCTTTCTGCACAAAGCTAGGGGGCTGAGAAACATACACTTCTTCATGCAAGTCACCATTCAGAAATATTGTTTTGATATCCAACTGATGTCCATCCAACCATGATGAGCTGCAAGTGCACAAATGCTACGAACAGTAGTCATTCGGCAAGTAGGAGCAAAGATTTCATCAAAATCAATGCCTCTTTCTACGCATAACCCCTTTGCAAAAGCCTAGCCTTATACCTGTTCAATTGTACCATCAGGTTTACGCTTCAGCTTGTATACCCGCTTAGTGGCAGTGGCCTTCTTCCCAGGAGGCAAATCACATAAAGACCAAGTACCATTCTTCATTATAACATCATATCTCAGATTGCATAGCACCATCCAATTTTCTGAATTTTGTGCTCATCAAGCAAAATAGGCTTCATCTCATCATAAGAGACTAGATGCAACCATAGCATAGCAATCTGATGTAAAAGAGCACTATGAGAGCCTGATCGAGTATGATATGACAAAGATGCATCTAATTGCTATCATGCAAAGTTTGCACCAACCATTTTGGCTTAGTTTTTGCCTCCTCAATATCAGCTCTCTCATCAACAACTGCATCATGTTAATTTGCATCAGAAATGGGATGATTTGCATCATCACATGAAACTTGCAAAGGTGAGAAGTTGCCTCATTAGGACCAAGCACTAGACTGTCCACCTGTTAAAAGAGGCAGCAAAGTATCATACATGTCTTTCGAGCTAACAGATGTCTCCTTAGTACATGAAGCAATGGTTGAATAGCATCTTCCACAAAAATAAAATCACGGCTAACAGAATGCGTTTAGTCTATGGATGATACTGACGATAGCCTTTCCTTTCAGAACTGTACCCAACAAAAATGCATTTATCGCTTTATCATCTAATTTTTTGCGATGTTTTTCAGGCACTAATGCATATGCCAACAACCAAAAACATGCAGATGAGCAACAAATGGCTTGTGATCATGCCAAGCCTCATATGACTTGAGAATCATTACTGCACATGCCGAATCATTTATAGATCTTTCATATTCTATGAGCTAATACGGCCCATGACATAGAATGCCAGAAGCAATAATCACATCGCCACTTAACAGATCATGAATTGTACATTGTCGTCAACAAGTTTCACAACCAAGCCAATCTTGGCTAATGCAGAAACTGATAACAGATTTTCTTGATCCCTAGCACAACAAAGCATATGACAAAGTGAAAGAACTACCATCAGTAGTAATCAAAATGATATTACCAACTCCTATGACAGGATAAGAGGAGTTTTTTGGCACATGTAACAGTATTCCCTATAGGGGCAGGCTCGAGTGAAGAGAAGAAACAGCGCTGCGAAGATAATATGTTTGGTCGCCCCCGTGTCAAAGTACCAAACATCTGAGTCTACTGCAAACACGCATTGCTCATGAGAAGTTGGGTCAAAACTGCAAACAGTAGTAAACACCCATTCTTCTTCTTGCACAAGATTAGCAGACTCTATTTTTTGTGTAGAGGCCTCTACAACAACCATTCTAGCCTCTTTCTTCTTTTCTGCCTCTTTAGCAGTCTAGTTTTGGAAAGTTCTTTATGATATGATCATTTCCTTTACAATACTTGCAAAACAATTATTGCTTTTTTTTATTTCTTTCATCTTGTCTTCCCTCTTTGATTGTGCAGACATTAGCATATTTTTGCTTACTAGTTGAAGAGCTCCATTTTCCTTTGCCCCTTCTGACTAGCCAGGAACGCTTGATCTGTAACACGCATAATGGACCTGTTCTACCTAGACTAATCGTTCCTGAATAGAAGAGAGACTAAATCCTCAAATGACAAGGCATTTGGATTTACCTTTCATCATCAACCACAGAGTAGAAGCAAAACTCTGATATCA